>JAVLUU010000759.1:0-35616 GCA_032206185.1 Columba guinea
CCTGGGGACACGGGGACACCATGGGGACACCATGGGGACATGGGGACACCACGGGGACATGGGGACACTGCGCCATGAACAGCTCCAGCGGGTACCCGCGGTACAGCAGCACCCCTGGGGACATGGGGACACCACGGGGACATGGGGACACT
This sequence comes from Columba guinea, assembly GCA_032206185.1. Classification (NCBI taxonomy): domain Eukaryota; kingdom Metazoa; phylum Chordata; class Aves; order Columbiformes; family Columbidae; genus Columba; species Columba guinea. Next base: position 153 of record JAVLUU010000759.1, read on the forward strand.
GCGCCATGAACAGCTCCAGCGGGTACCCGCGGTACAGCAGCACCCCTGGGGACATGGGGACACCACGGGGACATGGGGACGCTGCGCCATGAACAGCTCCAGCGGGTACCCGCGGTACAGCAGCACCCCTGGGGACATGGGGACACCACGGGGACATGGGGACGCTGCGCCATGAACAGCTCCAGCGGGTACCCGCGGTACAGCAGCACCCCTGGGGACATGGGGACACCACGGGGACATGGGGACATGGGGACACTGCGCCATGAACAGCTCCAGCGGGTACCCGCGGTACAGCAGCACCCCTGGGGACATGGGGACACCATGGGGACATGGGGACACTGCGCCATGAACAGCTCCAGCGGGTACCCGCGGTACAGCAGCACCCCTGGGGACACCATGGGGACACCATGGGGACACCATGGGGACATGGGGACACTGCGCCATGAACAGCTCCAGCGGGTACCCGCGGTACAGCAGCACCCCTGGGGACACCATGGGGACACCATGGGGACATGGGGACACTGCGCCATGAACAGCTCCAGCGGGTACCCGTGTCCTCCTGTGTCCCGTGTCCCACCCTGTCCCCATGTCCCCTGTCCCCCCATGTCCCCTGTCCCCCCGTGTCCCTCACCCGCCTCGCGGTACTGCCCGAACACCAGGTCCCCGTGTCCCCCGTGTCCCCCATGTCCCGTGTCCCCCGTGTCCCCCCGTGTCCCTCACCCGCCTCGTGGTACTGCCCGAACACCAGGTCCCCGTGTCCCCTGTCCCCCCGTGTCCCCCGTGTCCCCCGTGTCCCGTGTCCCCCGTGTCCCTCACCCGCCTCGCGGTACTGCCCGAACACCAGGTCCCCGTGTCCCCTGTCCCCCTGTGTCCCCCCATATCCCCCGTGTCCCCCATGTCCCCCCATGTCCCCCCGTGTCCCCCGTGTCCCCCCGTGTCCCTCACCCGCCTTGCGGTACTGCCCGAACACCAGGTCCCTGTCCCCCCGTGTCCCCCTGTGTCCCCCATGTCCCGTGTCCCCCATGTCCCCCCATGTCCCGTGTCCCCCCGTGTCCCGTGTCCCTCACCCGCCTTGCGGTACTGCCCGAACACCAGGTCCCTGTCCCCCCGTGTCCCCCTGTGTCCCCCATGTCCCGTGTCCCCCATGTCCCCCCATGTCCCGTGTCCCCCGTGTCCCGTGTCCCTCACCCGCCTCGCGGTACTGCCCGAACACCAGGTCCCCATCGTCCAGCGCGGCCGCGCTGCCCACGTGCGTCCCCTCCTCGCCGTAGTTGGTCATGTAGAAGGAGATGCGGCCCTGGGGGGACACGCGGGGTGTCACGGGGGGGGGTCCCGCTGCGGGGGTGTCCCCGTGTCCCCCCCGGTCCCCACCTGGCGCTGGGACTCGTACAGGATGCGGTCCATGGTGTTGAGCAGCGTCATGGTCTTGTAGAGCTTCAGCACCTGCTCCTTGGGCAGCTGCGCGCCAGGGGGCGTTTGGGGATGTTTGGGGGCGTTTGGGGACACCAGGGTTGGGGACATGGGGGTTGGGGACCCGCCGTGGGTGTCCCCGGTGTCCCCAACCTGCAGGTCCTGGTCAGACCAGTGGCCCTGCTGGACCCATCCTGTCCCCGGGGTGTCCCCATGTGTCCCAGGTGTCCCCAGAGTATCCCAGGTGTCCCCACAGAGTCCCCAGGGTATCCCTGGTGTCCCAGGTGTCCCCACAGTGTCCCCAGGGTATCCCTGGTGTCCCCACAGTGTCCCCAGTGTCCCCAGGGCATCTCAGGTGTCCCCAGTGTCCCAGGTGTCCCCACATGTCCCCACAGTGTCCCCAGGCTATCCCTGGTGTCCCAGGTGTCCCCACAGTGTCCCAGGTGTCCCCAGGTGTCCCCACAGTGTCCCCAGTGTCCCAGGTATCCCCAGGGTACCCCTGGTGTCCCCACAGTGTCCCCAGTGTCCCAGGTGTCCCCACATGTCCCCAGGGTATCCCTGGTGTCCCCACAGTGTTCCAGATGTCCTCAGGGTATCTCCAGTGTCCCAGGTGTCCCCATGAAGTCCCCAGCGCATCCCTGGTGTCCCAGGTGTCCCCACATGTCCCCACAGTGTCACAGGTGTCCCAAGGGTATCCCAGATGTCCCCACAGTGTCCCCAGGGTATCCCAGTGTCCCCACAGTGTCCCAGGTGTCCCCAAGGTATCCCTGGTGTCCCAGGTGTCCCCACATGACCCCACGGAGTCCCCAGGGTATCCCTGGTGTCCCCACAGTGTCCCCAGTGTCCCAAGGGCATCCCAGGTGTCCCCAGTGTCCCAGATGTCCCCAGGTGTCCCCAAGGTATCCCCAGTGTCCCAGGTGTCCCCAAGGTGTCCCCAAGGTGCCCCCGTGTCCCACCTGGGGGTCCTGTCCGGCGCTGACCACGTGGTCCTGCCGGTCCCGTCCCACCCCCGGGGTGTCCCCAAGGTGTCCCCAAGGTGTCCCCACGTGTCCCCATGTCCCGTGTCCCACCTGGGGGTCCTGTCCGGCGCTGACCACGTGGCCCTGCCGGTCCATGACGCGGTACACCGGGATCCCCGACACCACGTTGGGCTGGATGAACTCCCAGCCGGTCGGCGAACTCGGCCGAGGCGCCCGGGAACTGCGGCTTCTCCTCCGGCGGGAGCTCCTGCCACCCGGTCACCACAGGTCACCACGGGTCACCACAGGTCACCACAGGTCACCGCGGGTCACCGCGGGTCACCCCGGGTCACCCCATGTCACCACAAGTCACCCCAGGTCACCCCAGGTCACCACGGGTCACCCCATGTCACTCCAGGTCACCGCAGGTCACCACAGGTCACCTTGGGTCACCACAGGTCACCATGGGTCACCTTGGGTCACCCCATGTCACCACGGGTCACCCCAGGTCACCCCGGGTCACCCCATGTCACCCCATGTCAGCCCGGGTCACCACAGGTCACCCCATGTCACTCCAGGTCACCACAGGTCACCCCGGGTCACCCCATGTCAGCCCAGGTCACCGCAGGTCACCCCAGGTCACCATGGGTCACCACGGGTCACCACAGGTCACCCCATGTCACCCCGGGTCACCACAGGTCACCCCGGGTCACCCCCATGTCACTCCAGGTCACCGCAGGTCACCTTGGGTCACCACAGGTCACCATGGGTCACCTTGGGTCACCCCATGTCACCACGGGTCACCCCAGGTCACCCCGGGTCACCCCAGGTCAGCCCGGGTCAACACAGGTCACCCCATGTCACTCCAGGTCACCACAGGTCACCTTGGGTCACCCCATGTCACCCCGGGTCACCCCATGTCACCCCATGTCAGCCCAGGTCACCACGGGTCACCCCATGTCACTCCAGGTCACCGCAGGTCACCACAGGTCACCATGCGTCACCCCATGTCACCCTGGGTCACCCCATGTCACCCCAGGTCACCTCGGGGTCACCTCGGGTCACCCCATGTCACTGCTCCCCAAAAGCCCCCAAAGGGCCCCGGGAACCTCCCTCCTGTGCCCCCCCCGGGGGACAAAGAGCTGGGACGGGGGGACATGGGGACGGGGGGGACAGGGGGATGGGGGGACAGGGGGACATGGGGACATGGGGACGGGGGGACATGGGGACGGGGGGGACAGGGGGACATGGGGATGGGGGGACAGGGGGACGGGCGGACAGGGGGACAGGGGGACAGGCGGACAGGGGGACATGGGGACGGGGGGACATGGGGACGGGGGGACAGGGGGACAGGGGGAGATGGGGATGGGGTGACATAGGGACAGGGGGACAGGGGGACAGGGGGACAGGGGGACAGGGGAACATGGGGATGGGGGGACATGGGGATGGGGGGACATGGGGATGGGCTGGGGGGGACACAGGGGTGGGGGACACGGGGACAGGGCCGGGACGGGGGCCGGGCCCGGGGGGGGTTCCAGAGCGGCCCGGGGGGGGTTCCAGAGCGGCCGGGGGGGGGGTTCCAGAGCGGCCCGGGGGGGGGGTTCCAGAGCGGCCCGGGGGGGGGTTCCAGAGCGGCCCGGGGGGGGTTCCAGACCGGCCGGGGGGGGTTCCAGAGCGGCCGGGGGGGGTTCCAGAGCGGCCGGGGGGGGTTCCAGAGCGGCCCGGGGGGGGTCCGGGCCGGTCCCCGTGCCCCCCGCCCACTCACGGCGCTGCCGAGGCCTCGGGCCGGGCCCGGGAGCCGCTGGAGCCGCCGGAGCCGCCAGCGCAGCGCCCGCAGCGCCGCCATCGCCGCCATCTTCCCGGGGGCGTGGCCAACGGCGGGGGCGTGGCCCAATGGCGTGGGCGGGCCAAACAACGGGGCGTGGTCAACCGGCGAGGGCGTAGCCAAACAACGGGGGCGTCGCCGACCTGTGTGGGCGTGGTCAAATACAGGGCGTGGTCAACTGAAAAAGGGCGTGGTCAAGAGGGGGCGTGGAGCAACGGTGGGGCGTGCCCAAACAACGGAGGCGTGGCCCAACGGCTGGGCGTGTTCAAACAACGGGGCGTGGTCAACCGGCGAGGGCGTAGCCAACCAACGGGGGCGTCGCCGACCTGTGTGGGCGTGGTCAAATACCGGGCGTGGTCGACTGAAAAAGGTGTGGTCAAGAGGGGGCGTGGCCCAAACGGCTGGGCGCGGCCAAACGGCTGGGCGTGTCCAAACAACGGGGGCGTGGTCAAACCACAGAGGCGTGGTCAACCACGGGGGCGTGGCCCAAACAACGGGGCGTGGTCTCGGCCTCAAGTTGTCGGGCGAGGCCACGCCCTTGGGGCGGTCCAAAAAGCGGAAGAGGCGGGGCGCGGCCTCCGGTGGCGGCGGCGATGGCGGCGAGCGGCGGGTGCGGCCTGCGGCCGTTCTCCTGCGAGCAGGCGCTGCTGTCGCGGCCCGACGGCTCCGCCGCCTTCGTGCAGGGTGAGCCGGGCCCCCCGGGGCCTCCCCCGCTGCCCCGGGGCCTCCGCGGGGCTGCCCCGGTGACCCGGGTCCCGTCCCGCCCGCAGGCTCCACGTCGGTGCTGGCCGGGCTGTACGGCCCCGCGGAGGTGAGGGGCAGCCGGGAGCTCCCGGACCGGGCGGCGCTCGAGGTGCTGCTGCGGCCCAAGGTGGGGGCTGCCAGGTGGGTGTCGTGACCCCCCCCCCCCCAGCATTCCCGGGGTGTCCCCCCCCCCCCCAGCATTCCCGGGGTGTCCCCTCCCCCCCCCCCCCAGCATTCCCGGGGTGTCCCCTCCCCCCCCCCCCCCAGCATTCCCGGGGTGTCCCCTCCCCCCCCCCCCCCCAGCATTCCCGGGGTGTCCCCTCCCCCCCCCCCCCCCCAGCATTCCCGGGGTGTCCCCTCCCCCCCCCCCCCCAGCATTCCCGGGGTGTCCCCTCCCCCCCCCCCCCCAGCATTCCCGGGGTGTCCCCTCCCCCCCCCCCCCAGCATTCCCGGGGTGTCCCCTCCCCCCCCGGCATTCCCGGGGTGTCCCCCCCCAAACCTTCCCCCCCCCTTCCCACCCCCAAACCTTCCCCCCCCCCTTACCCCCCAACCCCTCAAACCTTCCCCCCCCCCAAACCTTCCCGGGGTGTCCCCCCCCACCCCCCGGGGTGTTCCCCCCCACCCCCCGGGGTGTCCCCCCCCCACCCCTTCCCCCCCCCACCCCTTCCCCCCCCACCCCTTCCCCCCCAACCCCCCGGGGTGTCCCCCCCCACCCCTTCCCCCCTCCACCCCCCCCTTCCCCCCTCCACCCCCCCCTTCCCCCCCCAACCCCCCGGGGTGTCCCCCCCCACCCCTTCCCCCCCCACCCCCCGGGGTGTCCCCCCCCCACCCCTTCCCCCCCCACCCCCCGGGGTGTCCCCCCCCACCCCTTCCCCCCCAACCCCCCGGGGTGTCCCCCCCACCCCTTCCCCCCTCCACCCCCCCCCCTTCCCCCCCACCCCCCAGGGTGTCCCCCCCCCACCCCCCGGGGTGTCCCCCCCACCCCTTCCCCCCCCACCCCTTCCCCCCCCACCCCCCGGGGTGTCCCCTCTCACCCCTTCCCCCTCCCCCCCACCCCCCGGGGTGTCCCCCCTCACCCCTTCCCCCCCTCCCCCCCCACCCCTTCCCCCCCCACCCCCCGGGGTGTCCCCTCCCACCCCTTCCCCCTCCCCCCCCACCCCCCGGGGTGTCCCCCCTCACCCCTTCCCCCCTCACCCCTTCCCCCCCACCCCTTCCCCCCTCACCCCTTCCCCCCCACCCCCCGGGGTGTCCCCCCCCCCCACCCCCCGGGGTGTCCCCCCCCACCCCTTCCCCCCCCCCCTTCCCCCCCCCACCCCCCGCGGTGTCCCCCCCCACCCCTTCCCCCCCACCCCCCGGGGTGTCCCCCCCCCCCACCCCCCGCGGTGTCCCCCCCCCCCAGGGGTGCCGGAGCGGGCCCGGGAGCGGCTGCTGCGCGGTTCGTGCGAGGCCGCGCTGCTGGGGGCGCTGCACCCCCGCTCGGCCCTCACGCTGGTGCTGCACGTGCTGGCCGACGGCGGATCCGTATCCGGGGGGGCGGGGTGTCTGGGGGGGGCTCGGGGTGTCTGTGGGCGGGGCTCGGGGTGTCTGTGGGCGGGGCTCGGGGTGTCTGTGGGGGGGATCGAGGTGTCTGTGGGGGGATCGAGGTGTCTGTGTTGGGCGCTCTGGGTGCTTTGGGGGGGCTCTTTGTGTGGTTTGGGGCCGTTTGGGGTGTGTACATGGGGGTCTCTGTGTTGGGGGTGTCTCTGTGTTGGGGGTGTCTCTGTGTTGGGGGTGTCTGTGTTTTGGGGTGTCTCTGGGGTCCCCGTTGTCCTTGACGCGCAGCTGCAGCTGCTCTCGTGCTGCCTGAACGCCGCCTGCCTGGCGCTGTGGTCTGGGGGTGTGTTTGGGGGTGTGTTTGGGGGTGTATTTTGGGGTGTCTGTGTTTTGGGGTGTCTCTGGGGTCCCCGTTGTCCTTGACGCGCAGCTGCTCTCGTGCTGCCTGAACGCCGCCTGCCTGGCGCTGCTGGACGCGGGGGTCCCCGCTCTGCGCCCTGTTCTGCGGCGTCACCTGCGCCCTCGGCCCCGACGGGACCCTCGTCCTGGACCCCACCACGCGGCAGGAGCAGGTGAGCGGGGGGGGACCCCGACCCCCCGGAGCCCCCCCAGACCCCCCCGGAGCCCCCCCAGACCCCCCCGAGTCCCCCCAGAGCCCCCCGAGTCCCCCCAGAGCCCCCCCCCAGACCCCCCCGAGTCCCCCCAGACCTCCCCAAGTCCCTCCAACCCCCCTGAGCCCCCCCAGTCCCCCCCAGAGCCCCCCCAGACCCCCGCGAATCCCGCCAACCCCCCCTGAGTCCCCCCTGAGCCCCCGGAGCCCCCCGAGTCCCCCCAGTCCCCCCAACCCCCCCGAGTCCCCCCTGAGTCCCCCCAAACCCTCGACCTCCCCTGAGCCCCCCAAGTCCCTCCAAACCCCCTGAGCCCCCCCGAGTTGCCCCCAAGTCCTTCCAACCCCCATGAGCCCCCCCAGTCCCTGTGCCCCCCTCGACCTCTTAAACCCCCTGACCCCCCCCATCCCTGTGCCCCCCTGACCCCCCAAACCCTCTGACCCCCCAATCCCTCTGCCCCCTGACCCCTCTGACCCCCCAAACCCCCTGACCCCCCCAATCCCTGTGCCCCCCTGACCCCCCCAAACCCTCTGACCCCCCCCATCCCTGTGCCCCCCTGACCCCCCCAAACCCTCTGACCCCCCAATCCCTGTGCCCCCCTGACCCCTCTGACCCCCCAAACCCCCTGACCCCCCCACTCCCTGTGCCCCCCTGTGCCCCCCGACCCCCCCAATCCCTGTGCCCCTCTGATCCCCTGACCCCCCCATCCCTGTGCCCCCCGACCCCTCTGAGCCCCTCAATCCATGTGCCCCTCTGACCCCCCCCATTCCTGTGCCCCCCAACCCCCCTTGACCCCCTCAATCCATGTGCCCCCCTGACCCCTCAATCCCCGTGCCCCCTGGCCCCGCAAACCCCCTGATTCCCCCCCAATCCCGGTGCCCCTCTGACCCCCCAAACCCCCTGACCCCCCCCATCCCCCATCCTGACCTTCTGACCCCCCCGACCCCCTGCCCCCCCCCCCCCGTTGCCAGGACGCCCGCGCCGTGCTCACGTTCGCCATCTCCAGCGTGGAGCGGAAGGTGCTGGCGGCCTCCAGCAGGGGGAGCTGCTCCGCCGAGGAGGTGAGGGGCCGGGGGGCCCTGGGGGGGCCGGGGGGGCGCTGGGGGGGCCGGGGGGGCTCTGGGGGGGCAGGACCCCCCCCCCACCGCTCCCCGTCCCGCAGATGCAGCGCTGCCTGGCGGCGGCTCAGCGCGCCGCGGGCTCCATCTTCGGCTTCTACCGCGACTGCGCCCGCCGGAAGTACTCCAAATCCTGACCCCCGCTGTCCCCCGGCACGCAGTAAACAACCCACGCCCCCCCCCCCGCGCCTCTCAGTCCGTACAGCGCCACGCGGGGCGGGACACGGGTGGGGACACCCAAGATGGCGGCTCGGGTGGTGCGCCGCGTGTGACCTTCCCAAGATGGCGGAGCGCGAGTCGCAGTACACACGCATGCGCACCCAATATGGCGCCGCGTAGTGACCTCCCCAATATGGCGGACCACACACGCACTGACGCGCCCAAGATGGCGGCCGCCGTTGTCCGCCACACTCTGACCGTCCCGTTATGGCGGCTCACGGGCGCGTCCCGCAGCCGTACACCAAGATGGCGGCTGGCATACGGCCATGCTGCTCCTGTACCCCCAAAGCGCCGGCGCCCCGTGGTGACCTCCCCAACATGGCGGACCACACACGCACTGACGCGCCCAAGATGGCGGCCGCCGTTGTCCGCCACACTCTGACCGTCCCGTTATGGCGGCTCACGGGCGCGTCCCGCAGCCGTACACCAAGATGGCCGCTGGCGTACGGCCATGGTGCTCCTGTACCCCCAAAGCGCCGGCGCCCCGTGGTGACCTCCCCAACATGGCGGACCACACACGCACTAACGCGCCCAAGATGGCGGCCGCCGTTGTCCGCCACACTCTGACCGTCCCGTTATGGCGGCTCACGGGCGCGTCCTGCAGCCGTACACCAAGATGGCCGCTGGCGTACGGACATGCTGCTCCTCTACTCCCAAAGCGCCTGCGCCGGCAGGGGGCGGGGCTCGCGGCGGCGCAACCAATAGCGGGGCAGCGTTGGGCGGAAGCGCGCGTTGCCGCGGCAACCGGCGCCGGAAGTGCGGGCGGCCCGATCCGTTGCGCGGCGTCGAGCAGCGCGGGGTGTGAATTGGGGTAAAACCCGGGGGTTTTGGGTAACCCCGGGGGTTTTGGGGGGGCGGGGCCGTGCCCCCCTCACCCAGCCCCGCCCCGCAGGCCGCGCCATGGCCGAGCTTCACCTCATCGGGCAGATCGTGGGCGGCAGCGGCTTCGAGCAGCGGCGGCTGTTCTGCACGTGGGGGCTGCACGCGGGTGAGGGGGCGCGGGGGGGCGGCAGGGACACGGGGCGTGACCGGGGGACACGGGGGGACACGGGGGGACATGGGGATATGGGGGTGACCGGGGGATATGGGGGTGACTGGGGGGGACATGGGGGACACAGGGGTGACACAGAGGTGACCAGGGGACAGAGGGGTGACATGGGGATATGGGGGGTGACCAGGGGACATGGGGACACAGGAGACACGGGGGGTGACCAGGGGACACGGGGGGACATGGGGGTGACCGGGGGACATGGGGGGACACGGGTGTGACCAGGGGACAGGGGGTGACCGGAGGGACGTGGGGGTGACCGGGGGACATGGAGGTGACTGGGGGTGACCAGGGGACATGGGGGACACAGGGGTGACTGGGGGTGACCGGGGGTTACCAGGGGACATGGGGGTGACCAGGGGTGACATGGGGTGACATGGGGGTGACCGGGGGACATGGGGGTGACTGAGGGGTGACCGCGGGACATGGGGGACACGGAGGTGACTGGGGGTGACTGGGGGACATGGGGTGACCGAAGGGTGACCAGGGGGACACGGGGGTGACCAGGGGACGTGGGGTGACCCGGGGTGACCGGGGGACACGGGGGTGACCCGGGGTGACCAGGGGACACGGGGGTGACCAGGGGACATGGGGTGACCAGGGGACATGGGGGTGACCCGGGGTGACCGGGGGACATGGGGTGACCAGGGGACATGGGGTGACCAGGGGACATGGGGGTGACCCGGGGTGACCGGGGGACATGGGGTGACCAGGGGACACGGGGGTGCCCGGGGGACACGGGGGTGACCGGGGGTGACCAGGGGACACGGGGGGTGCCCGGGGGACACGGGGGTGACCCGGGGTGACCAGGGGACACAGGGGTGACCAGGGGACATGGGGTGACCAGGGGACACGGGGGTGCCCGGGGGTGACCGGGGGGGACACGGGGGGTGCCCGGGGGACACGGGGGTGACCGGGGGTGACGGGTCCCGGCGCAGGGGGCGCGTGGCGGCTGCTGTCGGGGCGGCGCTCGGGGCAGACGCAGGTGGACGAGCCCCAGGCCGGGGACGTGGCCTTTTGGTGTCACCCGCTCGACCTGCACCTGGCCACCAAGGGCCTGCAAGGTACCCCCATGGCCCTGACCCCATGGCCCTGTCCCCATGGCCCTGACCCCCATGGCCCTGTCCCCATGGCCCTGTCCCCATGGCCCTGTCCCCCATGGCCCTGTCCCCCATGGCCCTGACCCCCATGGCCCTGACCCCATGGCCCTGTCCCCATGGCCCTGACCCCCATGGCCCTGTCCCCATGGCCCTGACCCCATGGCCCTGACCCCCCATGGCCCTGACCCCATGGCCCTGTCCCCCATGGCCCTGACCCCCCATGGCCCTGTCCCCCCATGGCCCTGACCCCATGGCCCTGTCCCCATGGCCCTGTCCCCATGGCCCTGACCCCCCATGGCCCTGACCCCATGGCCCTGTCCCCATGGCCCTGACCCCCATGGCCCTGACCCTCGTGTCCCTGACCCTCGTGTCCCTGTGTCCCTGATCCCTCTGTCCCCCGCACTGTCCCTGTCCCCCTGTGTCCCTGACCTCCTGTCCCCCTACCCATCTGTCCCCCACCGCGTCCCTCTCCTGTGTCCCTGTCCCCCATGGCCATGACCCCCCCTGCCTCCCCATGTCCCTGACCCCCTGTCCCCCCATGTCCCTGTCCCCATGTCCCCCTATGTCCCTGTCCCCATGTCCCCGACCCCCTGTCCCCATGTTCCTGACCCCCTGTCCCCTCATGTCCCTGTGTCTCTGACTCCTGTGTCCCTGACTCCCTTGTCCCCTTGTGTCCCCCCCTCATGTCCCCGTGTCCCCATGTCCCCAAGTCCCCGTGTCCCCATGTCCCCCTGTGTCCCCATGTCCCCATGTCCCCGTGTCCCCATGTCCCTGATCCCCGTGTCCCCCTATGTCCCCGTGTCCCTGTCCCGTGTCCCCATGTTCCCCCCATGTCCCCGTGTCCCTGACCCGTGTCCCGTGTCCCCATGTCCCCCCATGTCCCCCTATGTCCCCGTGTCCCCGTGTCCCCATGTCCCTGACCCGTGTCCCCATGTCCCCCCCATGTCCCCCTATGTCCCGCTATGTCCCCATGTCCCCGTGTCCCTGACCCCTGTCCCATGTCCCGTGTCCCCGTGTCCCTGACCTGTGTCCCCCACGTCCCCCCATGTCCCCCCATGTGTCCCCGTGTGTCCCCGTGTCCCCGTGTCCCTGACCCGTGTCCCGTGTCCCCAGGGTGGCCGCAGCTGCACGTGCAGGTGTGGCACCAGGACGGCTTTGGCCGTGGTGCTGGGCTACAGGCTCTGTGTCCCTGTCACCCCCATGTCCCCATGTCCCCCGTGTCCCTGACCCGTGTCCCGTGTCCCCATGTCCCCATGTCCCTGACCCATGTCCTGTGTCCCCATGTCCCCGTGTCCCTGACCCGTGTCCCCATGTCCTCCTATGTCCCGCTATGTCCTGCTATATCCCTGTGTCCCTGTGTCCCTGTCCCGTGTCCCCGTGTCCCTGACCCGTGTCCCCATGTCCCCCCCGTGTCCCCATGTCCCCGTGTCCCTGACCCGTGTCCCCATGTCCCCCCATGTCCCCCCCATGTGTCCCCGTGTCCCCGTGTCCCTGTCCCATGTCCCGTGTCCCCGTGTCCCTGACCCGTGTCCCGTGTCCCCAGGGTGGCCGCAGCTGCACGTGCAGGTGTGGCACCAGGACGGCTTTGGCCGCGCGGCGGTGCTGGGCTACGGCAGCTGCCACGTGCCGGCCGCCCCCCGGCTGCCACGCGCTGTCCTGCGTCACCTGGCGCCCGCGGGGCTCGTGGCGCGAGCGGCTGCGCCGGCGCCTGCTGGGGGGGGGGTCCCCAGCTCTGCGTCCCCCCCCGAGGCCGCCGGCGCCGGCGAGCGGTTCCGGCTGCGCACCGAGGCCGCCGGCACCGTGCACCTGCAGCTGGGGGTGCTGCTGCGGCACTTCGGCCGCTTCGGCGTCCAGTGCTGAGCGACCCCACGCCGGGACCCCCCGGGACCCCCCGGATGGGACACCTGAGACCCCCCGACCCCCTGGATAGGACCCCATGGACCCCCCCAGGATGGGACACCTGAGACCCCCCCGACCCCCCGGATAGGACCCCATGGACCCCCCAGGATGGGACACCTGAGACCCCCCCGACCCCCCGGATAGGACCCCATGGACCCCCCCAGGATGGGACACCTGAGACCCCCCCGACCCCCTGGATAGGACCCCCTGGACCCCCCAGATGGGACAACGGGACCCCCAGGATGGGACACCTGAGACCCCCTGATCCCCCGGATAGGACCCCCCTGGACCCCCCGGATGAGACACCTGGGACCCCCCGGACAGGACACCTGGGACCCCCAGGACCCCCCCGGATGGGACACCTGAGACCCCCCCGATGCCCTAGATAGGACCCCCTGGACCCCCCAGATGAGACACCTGGGACCCCCAGGACCCCCGGGGCAGGACTCTGGGGTCCCCAAGGACGGGACACCTGAGACCCCCAGGGTGGGACACCCGGGACCCCCCCAGACCCCCCCGGACAGGACACCAGGACCCCCCAGGATGAGACACCTGAGACCCCTGGGACCCCCGGACAGGACACCGGGGTCCCCAAGGACGGGACACCTGACACCCCCAGGACGGGACACTGGGGACCCCAGGACCCCCCAGGACGGGACACCGGGGTCCCCAAGGATGGGACACCCAGGACCCCCCCAGGACAGGACACCGGGGTCCCGCCGCCATTGTCCCGTCCATCGTGCCCCCCTGTCCCATCCCTCCCCTGGCTGGGGGGGTCACTGTGGGGACCCCCCCGTGTCCCCCCCATAAAGCTCTTTTGACAGCAGCTTTGGTTCCCCTGTCACTTGGGGTGTCACCCGTGTCCCCCCCATCCCCGCGGGGGGGGTGGGGGAGGAAACGTCCCAGACGTCTGGGCCTGCGGGGGGGGCGGGAGGCGCCCGGACGCCTGGGTCCTTCAGGGGGGTCCCTCGGGGGGGGTCCCAGACGCCGGGTCACTCTGGGGGTCCCTCCAGGGGGGCGCCTGGACGCCTGGGTCCTTCTGGGGGCCCCTCCAGTGGGGTCCCGGACGCCTGGGTCCCTCTGGGGGGGTCCCTTGGGGGGGGGTCGCAGACGCCAGGTCACTCTGGGGGTCCCACCAGGGGGGGGGGGCCCGGATGCCTGGGTTCCTCTGGGGGTCCTTCCAGGGGGTCCCGGACGCCTGGGTCCCTCCTGGGGTGTCCCGGACGCCTGGGTCCCTCAGAGGAGTGTCCCGGACACCTGGGTCCCCTCCGGGGGGGTCCCTCCTTGGGGGGGGTCCCGGACGCCTGGGTCCCTCCTGGGGTGTCCCGGACGCCTGGGTCCCTCTTGGGGTGTCCCGGACGCCTGGGTCCCTGCGGGTCCCCCCGGCCGTGACTCAGTTTCCCGTTCCCGCCGGGCGGAAGGGGGGGCGGCCCCGTCCCCCCCCCCCGCGGCGTTTCCTGGGTGGGGCCGCCCCGTTCCGGCCGCGCCGCGCGGGGAGCGGGACGGACACACGGACACGGACGGCGGGACGGACACACGGGCAGGGACCGGCGGGGGGGGCGGCTTTTTGGGGGGGGGGGGGTGTCCCCGCTTTGGGGGCCGGTTTCCCGCTCCGGGGGCGGGGGGGGGGCATCCCCGTTTTGGGGGGTGTCTCGTTTGTTTGGGGGGGTCCCGCTTTGGGGGGTCCGGTTCGGAGCGGGTGCCCCCCGCTTTGGGGGGGACCCCCGGTTTTTGGGAGGGTTGTCTCGGTTCGGGGGGTCGCGGTTTGGGGGGTTATCTCGGTTTTTAGGGGGTTCTCAGTTCGGGGGGGGTCCCGCTTTTGGGTGTCCCCGTTTTGGGGGAGCACCCCGCTTTGGGGCCGGTGTCCCCTTTGGGGGGGGGCACCTCGTTTTTTAGCGGCTTATCTCGCTTTGGGGGGTCATCCCGGTTTTGGGGTGAGTATCCCCATTCAGGGGGTCTAGCCCGGTCCAGGGGGGTCTATCCAAGTTCAGGGGGGTCTATCCTAGTCCAGGGGGGTTACCCCAGTTCAGGGGGTTCTATCCAAGTTCAAGGGGGGTCTATCCTGGTCCAGGGGGGTCTATCCAAGTTCAAGGGGGGTCTATCCTGGTCCAGGGGGGGTTACCTCAGGTCAGGGGGGTCTATCCCCATTCAGGGGGGGTCTATCCAAGTTCAGGGGGGGGTCTATCCCAGTCCAGGAGGGTCTATCCAAGTTCAAGGGCCTGTCCCCCCATTCCAGGGCCTGTTCCTGGTTTGGGGGGCCCATTCCCAGTTAGGGGGGCCCATTCCCAGTTAGGGGACCCATTCCCAGTTTGGGGGCCCATTCCCAGTCTGGGGGTGCTCTCCCCGGTTAGGGGGCCCATTCCCAGTTTGGGGGCCCATTCCCAGTTAGGGGGAGCTCTCCCCAGTCTGGGGGGCCCATTCCCAGTTTGGGGGTGCTCTCCCCAGTTAGGGGGCCCATTCCCAGTTAGGGGGAGCTCTCCCCAGTTTGGGGGGCCCATTCCCGGTTTGGGGGTGCTCTCCCCGGTTAGGGGGCCCGTTCCCGGTTTGGGGACGCTCTCCCCGGTTAGGGGGCCCGTTCCCGGTTTGGGGGCGATGCCGCGGCGGCGGGCGGCGCGGCTGGCGGTGCTGAGCGCGGTGCTGAGCGCGGTGCTGGGCGCGGCGGGCGCGCTGTCCACGTGCCGCTCGCTGGACCTGGAGGCGGCGCGGCGCAAGCGCATCGAGGCCGTGCGGGGCCAGATCCTGAGCAAGCTGCGGCTGCCGGCGCCCCCCCCCCAGCGACGGGCCCCCCCCGGCCGCTGCCCGAGGACGTGCGCGCGCTCTACAACAGCACCCGCGAGCGGCTGCAGCAGCGCCAGCGCCTGCGCGCCCCCCCGGACCCCCGACGACTACTACGCCAAGGAGCTGCACCGCTTCGACATGGAGCCCCCCGGCGACGGTGAGCGCCCGCGCCGCGGGGTCCCCAGAGCCCGGACGCCTGGGTCCCCTATATCCCGGACGCCAGGGTCCCCTATATCCCACACCACGGGGTCCCCAGAGCCCGGACGCCGGGGTCCCCTATATCCCGAACGCCGGGGTCCCCAGAGCCCGGACACCTGGGTCCCCTATATCCCGCGCCACAGGGTCCCCAGAGCCCGGACGCCTGGGTCCCCTATATCCCACACCACGGGGTCCCCAGAGCCCGGACGCCTGGGTCCCCTATATCCCGCACCACGGGGTCCCCAGAGCCCGGACGCCTGGGTCCCCTATATCCCGCGCCGCGGGATCCCCAGAGCCCGGACGCCGGGGTCCCCTATATCCCGGACGCCTGGGTCCCCTATATCCCGCGCCACGGGGTCCCCAGAGCCCGGACGCCTGGGTCCCCTATATCCCGCGCCACGGGGTCCCCAGAGCCCGGACGCCTGGGTCCCCTATATCCCGCGCCGCGGGGTCCCCAGAGCCCGGACGCCTGGGTCCCCTATATCCCGAACGCCGGGGTCCCCAGAGCCCGGACGCCGGGGTCCCCTATATCCCGAACGCCGGGGTCCCCAGAGCCCGGACGCCTGGGTCCCCCTATATCCCACACCACGGGGTCCCCAGAGCCCGGACGCCTGGGTCCCCTATATCCCACGCCACGGGGTCCCCAGAGCCCGGACGCCTGGGTCCCCTATATCCCACACCACGGGGTCCCCAGAGCCCGGACGCCTGGGTCCCCTATATCCCACACCACGGGGTCCCCAGAGCCCGGACGCCGGGGTCCCCTATATCCCGAACGCCGGGGTCCCCAGAGCCCGGACACCTGGGTCCCCTATATCCCGCGCCACAGGGTCCCCAGAGCCCGGACGCCTGGGTCCCCTATATCCCGCGCCACGGGGTCCCCAGAGCCCGGACGCCTGGGTCCCCTATATCCCACACCATGGGGTCCCCAGAGCCCGGACGCCTGGGTCCCCTATATCCCACACCACGGGGTCCCCAGAGCCCGGACGCCTGGGTCCCCTATATCCCGGACGCCTGGGTCCCCTATATCCCGCGCCACGGGGTCCCCAGAGCCCGGACGCCGGGGTCCCCTATATCCCGGACGCCTGGGTCCCCTATATCCCGCACCACGGGGTCCCCAGAGCCCGGACGCCTGGGTCCCTTATGGTCCAGATGCCTGGGTCCCCTATGGCCCAGACAAGTGGGTCCCTTATATCCCAGACGCCTGGGTCCCTATATCCTGGACGCCAGGGTCCCTATATCCCGGACACCTGGGTCCCTTATGGTCCAGATGCCTGGGTCCCCTATGACCCGGACGCCTGGGTTCCTTATATCCCGGATGCCTGGGTCCCCCTATGGCCTGGACAAGTAGGTTCCTTATATTCCAGACGCCTGGGTCCCTTATATCCCGGACACCTGGGTCCCTTATATCCCGGATGCCGGGGTCCCTTATATCCTGAACGCCTGGGTCCCTTATGGTCCAGATGCCTGGGTCCCCTATGGCCTGGACAAGTAGGTCCCTTATATCCCGGACACCTGGGTACCTTATATCCCGGACGCTTGGGTCCCTTACATCCCGGATGCCTGGGTCCCTTACGTCCCAGACACGTGGGTCCCTTATGGTCCATATGCCTGGGTCCCCTATGGCCGGGACAAGTAGGTCGCTTATATCCCAGATGCCTGGGTCCCTATATCCCGGACACCTGGGTCCCTTATATCCCAGACGCCTGGGTTCCTTATATCCCGGACACCTGGGTCCCTTATGGTCCAGATGCCTGGGTTCCCTATGGCCCGGACGCCTGGGTCCCCCCTTGTCCGCAGTGCCTGGGTCCCTTGTAGCTAGGATGCCCGGGTCCCCTATGTCCCCGGACGCCTGGGTCCCCCTATGGGCCGGACGCCTGGGTCCCGCCCGGCCCCCCCGGCCGCGGCAGCACCGGGGGCCGTGCCGGACGTTGTGGTTTGCTGAGCAATTCCGGGCTCTGAAGGAGCTTTGTTGAGCTGGGGGAGGGGGGATCATGGGGACGCCTGGGTCCCCTGGCTGGGGGAGGGGGAGCTGTGCTGCCCCCCAAAACCAGGGTTTCCACACTGCCCCCCAAAATTGGGGTCCCGGCTGCGTGCACGGGGTGGCTGGGGGGGGCGCAAAGTGCAGTGACCATCATTCCGCTCCAGAGTGAACGCTGTCCCGCGGGTCCCATGGGGCGGGTCCCAGGGCCATCACTCCGCTCCAGAGTGAACGCTGTCCCGCGGGTCCCATGGGGCGGGTCCCAGGGCCATCACTCCGCTCCAGAGTGAACGCTGTCCCGCGGGTCCCAGGGCGTCACTCCGCTCCAGAGTGAACGCTGTCCCACGGGTCCCATGGGGCGGGTCCCAGGGCCGTCACTCCGCTCCAGAGTGAACGCTGTCCCGCGGGTCCCAGGGCGTCACTCCGCTCCAGAGTGAACGCTGTCCCACGGGTCCCAGGGCCGTCACTCTGCTCCAGAGTGAACGCTGTCCCGCGGGTCCCATGGGGCGGGTCCCAGGGCCGTCACTCCGCTCCAGAGTGAACGCTGTCCCGTGGGTCCCAGGGCCGTCACTCCGCTCCAGAGTGAACGCTGTCCCACGGGTCCCATGGGGCGGGTCCCAGGGCCGTCACTCCCGCTCCAGAGTGAACGCTGTCCCGCGGGTCCCAGGGCCGTCACTCCGCTCCAGAGTGAACGCTGTCCCGCGGGTCCCAGGGCCATCACTCCGCTCCAGAGTGAACGCTGTCCCACGGGTCCCATGGGGCGGGTCCCAGGGCCATCACTCCGCTCCAGAGTGAACGCTGTCCCGTGGGTCCCATGGGGCAGGTCCCATGGCCGTCACTCCGCTCCAGAGTGAACGCTGTCCCGCGGGTCCCAGGGCCGTCACTCCGCTCCAGAGTGAACACTGTCCCGCGGGTCCCAGGGCCATCACTCCGCTCCAGAGTGAACGCTGTCCCGCGGGTCCCATGGGGCGGGTCCCAGGGCCGTCACTCCGCTCCAGAGTGAACGCTGTCCCGCGGGTCCCAGGGCCGTCACTCCGCTCCAGAGTGAACGCTGTCCCGCGGGTCCCAGGGCCATCACTCCGCTCCAGAGTGAACGCTGTCCCGCGGGTCCCAGGGCCATCACTCCGCTCCAGAGTGAACGCTGTCCCATAGGGCCCATGGTGCGGGTCCCATGGCCGTCACTCCGCTCCAGAGTGAACGCTGTCCCACGGGTCCCAGGGCCGTCACTCCGCTCCAGAGTGAACGCTGTCCCACGGGTCCCATGGGGCGGGTCCCAGGGCCGTCACTCCGCTCCAGAGTGAACGCTGTCCCGCGGGTCCCAGGGCCGTCACTCCGCTCCAGAGTGAACGCTGTCCCGCGGGTCCCAGGGCCGTCACTCCGCTCCAGAGTGAACGCTGTCCCACGGGTCCCATGGGGCGGGTCCCAGGGCCGTCACTCCGCTCCAGAGTGAACGCTGTCCCGCGGGTCCCAGGGCCGTCACTCCGCTCCAGAGTGAACGCTGTCCCACGGGTCCCATGGGGCGGGTCCCAGGGCCGTCACTCCGCTCCAGAGTGAACGCTGTCCCGTGGGTCCCATGGGGCAGGTCCCATGGCCGTCACTCCGCTCCAGAGTGAACGCTGTCCCGCGGGTCCCAGGGCGTCACTCCGCTCCAGAGTGAACGCTGTCCCGTGGGTCCCATGGGGCGGGTCCCAGGGCCGTCACTCCGCTCCAGAGTGAACGCTGTCCCGTGGGTCCCAGGGCCGTCACTCCGCTCCAGAGTGAACGCTGTCCCGCAGGGCCGCTGTCCCGCTGGCGCCCCACGGCGCGCAGCGTGTTCTTCGTGTTCAACGCGTCGCGGCTGCGGGCGCAGCTCGGGCACCGCGCGCTGCTGCACCGCGCCGAGCTCCGCATGCTGCGCCAGCGCGGCGCCCAACGGCGCCCCGGAGCAGCGCCTGGAGCTCTACCAGGTGACACGTGACACGGACACGCCTGGGGACACGGGACGGGGGGGGGACGGGGGGGGGACGGGACACGCCTGGGGACACGGGGGCAATGGGACACGCGTGGGGACATGGGACATGTGGGGACATGGGTGGGGACACGGGACATGTGGGGACATGGGACACGCGTGGGGACATGGGACACGCGTGGGGACATGGGACATGTGGGGACATGGGTGGGGACATGGGACATGTGGGGACATGGGACACGCGTGGGGACGGGGACACACGTGGGGACATGGGACATGTGTGGGGACATGGGGGCAATGGGACACGCATGGGGACACGGAACACGTGAGGACACGGGACATGTGGGGACATGGGACACGCATGGGTATGGGAACACACATGGGGACATGGGTACACTGGGACATGCGTGGGGACACAGGACATGTGGGGACATGGGACACATGTGGGGACATGGGACGCGTGTGGGGACACGGGACACGCGTGGGGACACGGGACATGGGGGGACAGGGACACGCATGGGGACACGGGTGACACGGGGGGCGTTTGGGGTCCCCTGGTGACACGGGTGACACGGGGGAGGTTGAGGTCCCCTGGTGACATGGGGGGGTTTGGGGTCCCCTGGTGACACGGGTGACACGGGGGGGTTTGGGGTCCCCTGGTGACATGGGTGACACGGGGGAGGTTGAGGTCCCCTGGTGACACGGGTGACATGGGGGGGTTTGGGGTCCCCTGGTGACACGGGTGACATGGTGGTGTTTGGGGTCCCCTGGTGACACGGGTGACACGGTGGGGTTTGGGGTCCCCTGGTGACACGGGTGACGCGTCCTCAGGGCTTCGGGAACGCGTCGTGGCGCTACCTGCAGGGCCGCGCGGTGCAGGTGACGGCGGAGGACGAGTGGCTGTGGTTCGATGTCACCGACACGGTGCAGCAGTGGCTCAGCGACACCGGTGAGCGCCACCCCCGCCAGCCGGTGTCACCCATTGTCACCCATTGTCACCCCACTGTCACCCATTGTCACCCGTGTCACCCCCTTGTCACCCCATTGGCACCCCACTGTCACCCCATTGTCACCCCGTTGTCACCCTGTTGTCTCCCATTGTCAACCCATTGTCACCCCATTGTCACCCCCGTTGTCACCCCATTGTCACCCCCGTTATCACCCATTGACACTGCATTGTCACCCCACTGTCACCCATTGTCACCCCATTGTCACCCATTGTCACCCCACTGTCACCCCATTGTCACCCCTTTGTCACCCCATTGTCACCCTCTTGTCACCCCATTGTCACCCATTGTCAACCCCTTCTCACCCCATTGTCACCCCCCTTGTCACCCATTGTCACCCATTCTCACCCCATTGTCACCCCCCTTGTCACCCCATTGTCACCCCGTTGTCACCACATTGTCACCCATTCTCACCCCATTGTCACCCCGTTGTCACCCATTGTCACCCCTTGTCACCCCATTGTCACCCCGCTGTCACCCCATTGTCACCCCATTGTCACCCATTGTCAACCCATTGTCACCCCATTGTCACCCCCTTGTCACCCCGTTGTCACCCATTGTCAACCCATTGTCACCCCACTGTCACCCCCGTTGTCACCACATTGTCACCCATTCTCACCCCATTGTCACCCCCGTTGTCACCCATTGTCACCCCTTGTCACCCCATTGTCACCCCCGCTGTCACCCCATTGTCACCCCATTGTCAACCCATTGTCACCCATTCTCACCCCCTTGTCACCCCATTGTCACCCATTGTCACCACATTGTCACCCCCTTGTCACCCCGCTGTCACCCCATTGTCACCCATTCTCACCCCATTGTCACCCCCGTTGTCACCCATTGTCACCCCCGTTGTCACCCCATTGTCACCCCCTTGTCACCCCGTTGTCACCCATTGTCAACCCATTGTCAACCCATTGTCACCCCGTTGTCACCCATTGTCACCCCATTGTCACCCTGCTGTCACCCCATTGTCACCCCGTTGTCAACCCATTGTCACCCCCGTTGTCACCCCATTGTCACCCCATTGTCATCCATTGTCACCCCACTGTCACCCCCGTTGTCACCAATTGTCAACCCATTCTCACCCCACTGTCACCCCGTTGTCACCCATTCTCACCCCCTTGTCACCCCGTTGTCACCCATTGTCAACCCATTGTCACCCCATTGTCACCCATTCTCACCCCCTTGTCACCCCATTGTCACCCATTGTCACCACATTGTCACCCCCTTGTCACCCATTGTCAACCCATTGTCACCCATTCTCACCCCATTGTCACCCCCGTTGTCACCCATTGTCACCCCCTTGTCACCCCATTGTCACCCCGCTGTCACCCCATTGTCACCCCGTTGTCACCCCCGTTGTCAACCCATTGTCACCCCGTTGTCACCCCCTTGTCACCCCGTTGTCACCCATTGTCACCCCATTGTCACCCATTCTCACCCGCTTGTCACCCCATTGTCACCGCATTGTCACCCCCTTGTCACCCATTGTCACCCCCCTTGTCACCCCGTTGTCACCAATTGTCAACCCATTCTCACCCCACTGTCACCCCGTTGTCACCCATTCTCACCCCCTTGTCACCCCCCTTGTCACCCTTTGTCACCCCATTGTCACCCATTCTCACCCCCTTGTCACCCCATTCTCACCCCATTGTCACCCCATTGTCACCTATTGTCACCCCACTGTCACCCCCGTTGTCACCAATTGTCAACCCATTCTCACCCCACTGTCACCCCCGTTGTCACCCATTCTCACCCCCTTGTCACCCCCTTGTCACCCTTTGTCACCCCATTGTCATCCCCTTGTCACCCATTGTCACCCATTGTCACCCCACTGTCACCCCATTGTCACCCCATTGTCACCCATTGTCACCACATTGTCACCCCATTGTCACCCCACTGTCACCCCATTGTCACCCCTTTGTCACCGCATTGTCACCCTCTTGTCACCCCATTGTCACCCATTGTCAACCCCTTCTCACCCCATTGTCACCCCCTTGTCACCCATTGTCACCCATCTCACCCCATTGTCACCCCCTTGTCACCCCATTGTCACCCCCGTTGTCACCCATTGTCACCCATTCTCACCCCCTTGTCACCCCATTGTCACCCATTGTCACCACATTGTCACCCCCCTTGTCACCCATTGTCAACCCATTGTCACCCATTCTCACCCCATTGTCACCCCCGTTGTCACCCATTGTCACCCCCCTTGTCACCCCATTGTCACCCCCGCTGTCACCCCATTGTCACCCCGTTGTCACCCCCGTTGTCAACCCATTGTCACCCCCGTTGTCACCCCATTGTCACCCCCTTGTCACCTATTGTCACCCCACTGTCACCCCGTTGTCACCCCATTGTCACCCCCTTGTCACCCCGTTGTCACCCATTGTCACCCCATTGTCACCCATTCTCACCCCCTTGTCACCCCATTGTCACCGCATTGTCACCCCCTT
Source organism: Columba guinea (assembly GCA_032206185.1). Taxonomy (NCBI): domain Eukaryota; kingdom Metazoa; phylum Chordata; class Aves; order Columbiformes; family Columbidae; genus Columba; species Columba guinea. The sequence goes on from JAVLUU010000759.1 coordinate 22,984, forward strand.
GTCACCCATTGTCACCCCCTTGTCACCCCGTTGTCACCAATTGTCAACCCCATTCTCACCCCACTGTCACCCCGTTGTCACCCATTCTCACCCCCTTGTCACCCCCTTGTCACCCTTTGTCACCCCATTGTCACCCATTCTCACCCCCTTGTCACCCCATTCTCACCCCCATTGTCACCTATTGTCACCCCACTGTCACCCCGTTGTCACCAATTGTCAACCCATTCTCACCCCACTGTCACCCCGTTGTCACCCATTCTCACCCCCTTGTCACCCCCTTGTCACCCTTTGTCACCCCATTGTCATCCCCTTGTCACCCATTGTCACCCATTGTCACCCCACTGTCACCCCCATTGTCCACCCCATTGTCACCCATTGTCACCACATTGTCACCCCCATTGTCACCCCACTGTCACCCCATTGTCACCCCTTTGTCACCACATTGTCACCCTCTTGTCACCCCATTGTCACCCATTGTCAACCCCTTCTCACCCCATTGTCACCCCCCTTGTCACCCATTGTCACCCATTCTCACCCCATTTTCACCCCCTTGTCACCCCATTGTCACCCCGTTGTCACCCATTGTCAACCCATTCTCACCCCATTGTCACCCCGTTGTCACCACATTGTCACCCATTCTCACCCCATTGTCACCCCGTTGTCACCCATTGTCACCCCTTGTCACGCCATTGTCACCCCGCTGTCACCCCATTGTCACCCCATTGTCACCCCACTGTCAACCCATTGTCACCCCCGTTGTCACCCCCTTGTCACCCCCCCGTTGTCACCCATTGTCAACCCATTGTCACCCCACTGTCACCCCGTTGTCACCACATTGTCACCCATTTCTCACCCCATTGTCACCCCGTTGTCACCCATTGTCACCCCTTGTCACCCCATTGTCACCCCGCTGTCACCCCATTGTCAACCCATTGTCACCCCATTGTCACCCATTCTCACCCCCTTGTCACCCCATTGTCACCCATTGTCACCACATTGTCACCCCCTTGTCACCCATTGTCAACCCATTGTCACCCATATCTCACCCCACTGTCACCCCGTTGTCACCCATTGTCACCCCGCTGTCACCCCATTGTCACCCCGTTGTCACCCCCTTGTCACCCATTGTCACCCCACTGTCACCCCGTTGTCACCCCGTTGTCACCCCCTTGTCACCCCGTTGTCACCCATTGTCAACCCATTGTCAACCCATTGTCACCCATTTTCACCCCATTGTCACCCCGTTGTCACCCCGCTGTCACCCCCATTGTCACCCCGTTGTCACCCCCGTTGTCAACCCATTGTCACCCCCGTTGTCACCCCATTGTCACCCCCCTTGTCACCCATTGTCACCCCCTTGTCACCCCATTGTCACCCCCGCTGTCACCCCATTGTCACCCCACTGTCACCCCATTGTCACCTATTGTCACCCCCACTGTCACCCCGTTGTCACCAATTGTCAACCCATTCTCACCCCACTGTCACCCCGTTGTCACCCATTCTCACCCCCCTTGTCACCCCGTTGTCACCCATTGTCACCCCTTGTCACGCCATTGTCACCCCGCTGTCACCCCATTGTCACCCCATTGTCACCCCACTGTCAACCCATTGTCACCCCGTTGTCACCCCCCTTGTCACCCCCGTTGTCACCCATTGTCAACCCATTGTCACCCCACTGTCACCCCGTTGTCACCACATTGTCACCCATTCTCACCCCATTGTCACCCCCGTTGTCACCCATTGTCACCCCTTGTCACCCCATTGTCACCCCCGCTGTCACCCCATTGTCAACCCATTGTCACCCCATTGTCACCCATTCTCACCCCCTTGTCACCCCATTGTCACCCATTGTCACCACATTGTCACCCCCCTTGTCACCCATTGTCAACCCATTGTCACCCATTCTCACCCCATTGTCACCCCGTTGTCACCCATTGTCACCCCGCTGTCACCCCCATTGTCACCCCGTTGTCACCCCCTTGTCACCCATTGTCACCCCACTGTCACCCCGTTGTCACCCCGTTGTCACCCCCTTGTCACCCCCGTTGTCACCCATTGTCAACCCATTGTCAACCCATTGTCACCCATTTTCACCCCATTGTCACCCCGTTGTCACCCCGCTGTCACCCCGTTGTCACCCCGCTGTCACCCCCGTTGTCAACCCATTGTCACCCCGTTGTCACCCCATTGTCACCCCCTTGTCACCCATTGTCACCCCCTTGTCACCCCATTGTCACCCCGCTGTCACCCCATTGTCACCCCCGTTGTCACCCCGTTGTCAACCCATTGTCACCCCGTTGTCACCCCCATTGTCACCCCCTTGTCACCCATTGTCACCCCCACTGTCACCCCCGTTGTCACCCCATTGTCACCCCCTTGTCACCCCGTTGTCACCCATTGTCACCCCATTGTCACCCATTCTCACCCCCTTGTCACCCCATTGTCACCGCATTGTCACCCCCTTGTCACCCCCGTTGTCACCCATTGTCAACCCATTGTCACCCCCCTTGTCACCCCGTTGTCACCCATTGTCAACCCATTGTCACCCCCACTGTCACCCCCGTTGTCACCACATTGTCACCCATTCTCACCCCATTGTCACCCCCGTTGTCACCCATTGTCACCCCCTTGTCACCCCCATTGTCACCCCCGCTGTCACCCCATTGTCACCCCATTGTCAACCCATTGTCACCCATTCTCACCCCCTTGTCACCCCATTGTCACCCATTGTCACCACATTGTCACCCCCTTGTCACCCCGCTGTCACCCCATTGTCACCCATTCTCACCCCATTGTCACCCCGTTGTCACCCATTGTCACCCCGTTGTCACCCCATTGTCACCCCCCTTGTCACCCCGTTGTCACCCATTGTCAACCCATTGTCAACCCATTGTCACCCCCGTTGTCACCCATTGTCACCCCATTGTCACCCTGCTGTCACCCCATTGTCACCCCGTTGTCAACCCATTGTCACCCCCGTTGTCACCCCATTGTCACCCCCATTGTCATCCATTGTCACCCCACTGTCACCCCGTTGTCACCCCATTGTCACCCCCTTGTCACCCCGTTGTCACCCATTGTCACCCCATTGTCACCCATTCTCACCCCCTTGTCACACCCATTGTCACCGCATTGTCACCCCATTGTCACCCATTGTCACCCCCCTTGTCACCCCGTTGTCACCAATTGTCAACCCATTCTCACCCCACTGTCACCCCGTTGTCACCCATTCTCACCCCCTTGTCACCCCCTTGTCACCCTTTGTCACCCCATTGTCACCCATTCTCACCCCCTTGTCACCCCATTCTCACCCCATTGTCACCCCATTGTCACGTATTGTCACCCCACTGTCACCCCGTTGTCACCAATTGTCAACCCATTCTCACCCCACTGTCACCCCGTTGTCACCCATTCTCACCCCCTTGTCACCCCCGTTGTCACCCATTGTCAACCCATTGTCACCCCCATTGTCACCCATTCTCACCCCCTTGTCACCCCATTGTCACCCATTGTCACCACATTGTCACCCCCTTGTCACCCATTGTCAACCCATTGTCACCCATTCTCACCCCCATTGTCACCCCGTTGTCACCCATTGTCACCCCCTTGTCACCCCATTGTCACCCCCGCTGTCACCCCATTGTCACCCCGTTGTCACCCCCGTTGTCAACCCATTGTCACCCCGTTGTCACCCCATTGTCACCCCCCTTGTCACCCATTGTCACCACCATTGTCACCCATTCTCACCCGCTTGTCACCCCATTGTCACCGCATTGTCACCCCCTTGTCACCCATTGTCACCCCCTTGTCACCCCGTTGTCACCAATTGTCAACCCATTCTCACCCCACTGTCACCCCGTTGTCACCCATTCTCACCCCCTTGTCACCCCCTTGTCACCCTTTGTCACCCCATTGTCACCCATTCTCACCCCCTTGTCACCCCATTCTCACCCCATTGTCACCCCATTGTCACCTATTGTCACCCCACTGTCACCCCCGTTGTCACCAATTGTCAACCCATTCTCACCCCACTGTCACCCCCCGTTGTCACCCATTCTCACCCCCTTGTCACCCCCTTGTCACCCTTTGTCACCCCATTGTCATCCCCTTGTCACCCATTGTGTCACCCATTGTCACCCCCACTGTCACCCCATTGTCACCCCATTGTCACCCATTGTCACCACATTGTCACCCCATTGTCACCCCACTGTCACCCCATTGTCACCCCTTTGTCACCGCATTGTCACCCTCTTGTCACCCCCCATTGTCACCCATTGTCAACCCCTTCTCACCCCATTGTCACCCCCTTGTCACCCATTGTCACCCATTCTCACCCCATTGTCACCCCCTTGTCACCCCATTGTCACCCCGTTGTCACCCATTGTCACCCATTCTCACCCCCTTGTCACCCCATTTGTCACCCATTGTCCACCACATTGTCACCCCCTTGTCACCCATTGTCAACCCATTGTCACCCATTCTCACCCCATTGTCACCCCGTTGTCACCCATTGTCACCCCCTTGTCACCCCCATTGTCACCCCGCTGTCACCCCATTGTCACCCCGTTGTCACCCCGTTGTCAACCCATTGTCACCCCGTTGTCACCCCATTGTCACCCCCTTGTCACCTATTGTCACCCCACTGTCACCCCGTTGTCACCCCATTGTCACCCCCCTTGTCACCCCCGTTGTCACCCATTGTCACCCCATTGTCACCCATTCTCACCCCCTTGTCACCCCATTGTCACCCGCATTGTCACCCCCTTGTCACCCATTGTCACCCCCCTTGTCACCCCCGTTGTCACCAATTGTCAACCCATTCTCACCCCACTGTCACCCCCGTTGTCACCCATTCTCACCCCCTTGTCACCCCCTTGTCACCCTTTGTCACCCCCATTGTCACCCATTCTCACCCCCTTGTCACCCCCCATTCTCACCCCATTGTCACCTATTGTCACCCCACTGTCACCCCCGTTGTCACCAATTGTCAACCCATTCTCACCCCACTGTCACCCCCGTTGTCACCCCATTCTCACCCCCTTGTCACCCCCTTGTCACCCTTTGTCACCCCATTGTCATCCCCTTGTCACCCATTGTCACCCATTGTCACCCCCACTGTCACCCCATTGTCACCCCATTGTCACCCATTGTCACCACATTGTCACCCCATTGTCACCCCACTGTCACCCCATTGTCACCCCTTTGTCACCACATTGTCACCCTCTTGTCACCTCCATTGTCACCCATTGTCAACCCCTTCTCACCCCATTGTCACCCCCCTTGTCACCCATTGTCACCCATTCTCACCCCATTTTCACCCCCTTGTCACCCCATTGTCACCCCCGTTGTCACCCATTGTCAACCCATTCTCACCCCATTGTCACCCCGTTGTCACCACATTGTCACCCATTCTCACCCCATTGTCACCCCCGTTGTCACCCATTGTCACCCCTTGTCACGCCATTGTCACCCCGCTGTCACCCCATTGTCACCCCCATTGTCACCCCACTGTCAACCCATTGTCACCCCGTTGTCACCCCCTTGTCACCCCGTTGTCACCCATTGTCAACCCATTGTCACCCCACTGTCACCCCGTTGTCACCACATTGTCACCCATTCTCACCCCATTGTCACCCCGTTGTCACCCATTGTCACCCCTTGTCACCCCATTGTCACCCCGCTGTCACCCCATTGTCAACCCATTGTCACCCCATTGTCACCCATTCTCACCCCCTTGTCACCCCATTGTCACCCATTGTCACCACATTGTCACCCCCTTGTCACCCATTGTCAACCCATTGTCACCCATTCTCACCCCATTGTCACCCCGTTGTCACCCATTGTCACCCCGCTGTCACCCCATTGTCACCCCGTTGTAACCCCCTTGTCACCCATTGTCACCCCACTGTCACCCCGTTGTCACCCCCGTTGTCACCCCCTTGTCACCCCGTTGTCACCCATTGTCAACCCATTGTCAACCCATTGTCACCCATTTTCACCCCATTGTCACCCCGTTGTCACCCCGCTGTCACCCCATTGTCACCCCGTTGTCACCCCGTTGTCAACCCATTGTCACCCCGTTGTCACCCCATTGTCACCCCCCTTGTCACCCATTGTCACCCCCTTGTCACCCCATTGTCACCCCGCTGTCACCCCATTGTCACCCCACTGTCACCCCATTGTCACCTATTGTCACCCCACTGTCACCCCCGTTGTCACCAATTGTCAACCCATTCTCACCCCACTGTCACCCCGTTGTCACCCATTCTCACCCCCTTGTCACCCCGTTGTCACCCATTGTCACCCCTTGTCACGCCATTGTCACCCCGCTGTCACCCCCATTGTCACCCCATTGTCACCCCACTGTCAACCCATTGTCACCCCCGTTGTCACCCCCTTGTCACCCCCGTTGTCACCCATTGTCAACCCATTGTCACCCCACTGTCACCCCGTTGTCACCCACATTGTCACCCATTCTCACCCCCATTGTCACCCCGTTGTCACCCATTGTCACCCCTTGTCACCCCATTGTCACCCCGCTGTCACCCCATTGTCAACCCATTGTCACCCCATTGTCACCCATTCTCACCCCCTTGTCACCCCATTGTCACCCATTGTCACCACATTGTCACCCCCTTGTCACCCATTGTCAACCCATTGTCACCCATTCTCACCCCATTGTCACCCCGTTGTCACCCATTGTCACCCCGCTGTCACCCCATTGTCACCCCGTTGTCACCCCCTTGTCACCCATTGTCACCCCCACTGTCACCCCGTTGTCACCCCGTTGTCACCCCCCTTGTCACCCCGTTGTCACCCATTGTCAACCCATTGTCAACCCATTGTCACCCATTTTCACCCCATTGTCACCCCGTTGTCACCCCGCTGTCACCCCATTGTCACCCCGTTGTCACCCCGTTGTCAACCCATTGTCACCCCGTTGTCACCCCATTGTCACCCCCCTTGTCACCCATTGTCACCCCCCTTGTCACCCCCATTGTCACCCCCGCTGTCACCCCATTGTCACCCCGTTGTCACCCCGTTGTCAACCCATTGTCACCCCGTTGTCACCCCATTGTCACCCCCTTGTCACCCATTGTCACCCCACTGTCACCCCGTTGTCACCCCATTGTCACCCCCTTGTCACCCCGTTGTCACCCATTGTCACCCCATTGTCACCCCATTCTCACCCCCTTGTCACCCCATTGTCACCGCATTGTCACCCCCTTGTCACCCATTGTCAACCCATTCTCACCCCACTGTCACCCCATTGTCACCTATTGTCACCCCATTGTCACCCATTCTCACCCCCCTTGTCACCCCATTGTCACCCATTGTCACCACATTGTCACCCCCTTGTCACCCATTGTCAACCCATTGTCACCCATTCTCACCCCATTGTCACCCCGTTGTCACCCATTGTCACCCCCGCTGTCACCCCCATTGTCACCCCGTTGTCACCCCCCTTGTCACCCATTGTCACCCCACTGTCACCCCGTTGTCACCCCCTTGTCACCCCCTTGTCACCCCGTTGTCACCCATTGTCAACCCATTGTCAACCCATTGTCACCCATTTTCACCCCATTGTCACCCCGTTGTCACCCCCGCTGTCACCCCATTGTCACCCCGTTGTCACCCCCGTTGTCAACCCATTGTCACCCCGTTGTCACCCCATTGTCACCCCCTTGTCACCCATTGTCACCCCCTTGTCACCCCATTGTCACCCCGCTGTCACCCCATTGTCACCCCGTTGTCACCCCCGTTGTCAACCCATTGTCACCCCGTTGTCACCCCCATTGTCACCCCCTTGTCACCCATTGTCACCCCACTGTCACCCCGTTGTCACCCCATTGTCACCCCCTTGTCACCCCCGTTGTCACCCATTGTCACCCCCATTGTCACCCATTCTCACCCCCTTGTCACCCCATTGTCACCGCATTGTCACCCCCTTGTCACCCATTGTCAACCCATTCTCACCCCACTGTCACCCCATTGTCACCTATTGTCACCCCACTGTCACCCCGTTGTCACCAATTGTCAACCCATTCTCACCCCACTGTCACCCCCGTTGTCACCCATTCTCACCCCCTTGTCACCCCCTTGTCACCCTTTGTCACCCCATTGTCACCCCCTTGTCACCCCCCTTGTCACCCCCTTGTCACCCATTGTCACCCCACTGTCACCCCATTGTCACCCCATTGTCACCCCCGTTGTCACCCCCTTGTCACCCCATGGGACACCCCGTTGTCACCCCACTCTCACTGCGTTGTCACCCAGTTGTCACCCACTGTCACCCCATTGTCACTCCATTGCCACCCCATTGTCACCCGGTGTCACCCGTTGTCACCCGAACCGCCCTGTCCCCCCAGAGCCCCTCGGCGTCTTCAAGCTGAGCGTCCACTGTCCCTGCGACGAGGGACCCGAGGACATGCGCGTCACCATCGAAGGTACCGCGGGGACCCCCGAGTGTCCCCAGCGTGTCCCCAATGTCCCCACAGCTCCCCCATTGACCCCACAGCGTCCCCAATGTCCCCAGAGTGTCCCCATTGTCCCCAGCGTGTCCCCAATGTCCCCACAGCGTCCCCAATGTCCCCAGAGTGTCCCCAATGTCCCCATTGTCCCCATTGTCCGCAGGGTTCGAGCGGCAGCGGGGGGACCTGCAGGGCCTGGGGGTGTCCCCATGTACTCAATGTCCCCATTGTCCCCATGTCCCCAATGTGTCCCCATGTCCCCAATGTGTCCCCAATGTGTCCCCAATGTGTCCCCATGTCCCCATGTCCCCAATGTGTCCCCAATGTCCCCAGTGTGTCCCCAGTGTGTCCCCAATGTGTCCCCATTGTCCGCAGGGTTTCGAGCGGCAGCGGGGGGACCTGCAGGGCCTGGGGGTGTCCCAGGGGGTGTCCCCAATGTCCCCATGTCCCCATTGTCCCCATGTCCCCATGTCGCCAATGTGTCCCCAATGTCCCCATTGTCCCCAATGTCCCCATTGTCCCCAGGGTTCGAGCGGCAGCGGGGGGACCTGCAGGGCCTGGGGGTGTCCCAGGGGTGTCCCCATGTCCCCATTGTCCCCATGTCCCCATTGTCCCCATGTCCCCAATGTGTCCCCATGTCCCCCATGTCCCATTGTCCCCATGTCCCCAATGTGTCCCCAGTGTGTCCCCAATGTGTCCCCATGTCCACAGGGTTCGAGCGGCAGCGGGGGGACCTGCAGGGCCTGGGGTGTCCCCCTGTCCCCAATGTGTCCCCATTGTCCCCATTGTCCCCAATGTCCCCCATTGTCCCCATGTCCGCAGGGTTCGAGCGGCAGCGGGGGGACCTGCAGGGCCTGTCGCGGCGCCGGCGCCGCGTGCCGCACGTGCTGGCCATGGCGCTCTGCCGGGCCCGAGCGCGCCAACCAGCTGCACAGCGACCGGCGGCGCCGCCGCGCTCGACGCCGACTTCTGCTTCGGGTACGGCGCCCGGCACGGGGACCCCGAAACGGGGGGACCCCGAAACACGGGGGGACACACAGACCCGGGGGAACCCTGAAACACGGGGGACCCACAGACCCGGGGGGGACCCCAAAACCCGGGGGAACCCACAGACCCGGGGGAACCCTGAAACACGGGGGGACCCTGAAACACGGGGGGGACCCCAAAACCCGGGGGGACCCACAGACCCAGGGGAACCCAGAAACACGGGGGGACCCCGAAACACGGGGGGACCCACAGACCCGGGGGAACCCCAAAACATGGGGGGACCCACGGACCCAGGGGGACTCACAGACCTGGGGGGACCCACACACCCGGGGGGACACACAGACCCGGGGGGAACCAAAAAACCGGGGGTGACCCACAGACCCGGGGGGACCCACAGACCTGGGGGGGACCCAAAAACCGGGGGTGACCCACAGACCCGGGGGGACCCACAGACCTGGGGGGGACCCAAAAACTGGGGGTGACCCACAGACCTGGGGGGGGAACCCACAGACCCGGGGGGGCCCTGAAACCAGGGGGGTCCCACAGACCTGGGGGGGGAACCCCAAAAGCCGGGGGGACCCACAGACCCCCCCCATGCCCCCCCTGGTCTGACGAGCATGGCTGACCCTGTACATGCATCCGGGGGGTTTGGGGTTCCCCCTGGACTTTGGGGCTTCCCCCCAGGGTTTTGGGGTCCCCCCCCGGGTTTTGGGGGTTCCCGTGACCCCCCCCGTGCCCCCCCAGGACCGACGAGCACAGCTGCTGCGTGCGCCCCCTGTACATCGACTTCCGGCGGGACCTGCAGTGGAAGTGGATCCACGAGCCGCGCGGGTACATGGCCAACGTGTGCCTGGGGCCCTGCCCCTTCCTCTGGAGCGCGGACACCCAGCACAGCAAGGTGGGCACCCCGAAAACCCGGGGTCACGGGGACATGGGGGACACGGGGGGTCACGGGGACATGGGGGTCATGGGGACATTGGGGGACATGGGGGGTCATGGGGACATGGGGGTCATGGGGACATGGGGGGACATGGGGGACATGGGGGGTCATGGGGACATTGGGGGGACATGGGGGGACATGGGGACATGGGGGATCATGGGGACATGGGGGGACATGGGGGTCATGGGGACATGGGGGGGACATGGGGACATGGGGGGACATGGGGACATGGGGGGGTCATGGGGACATGGGGGGTCATGGGGACATTGGGGAACATGGGGACACTGGGGGTTCATGGGGACATGGGGGCATTGGGGGGGTCCTGGGGATATGGGGGGGACACAGGGGGTCATGGGGACATTGCGGTGACATCGAGGTGACATGGGGGGGCTCTTGGGAGGCATCACGGGGTGTCACGTGGTCTGGGGGGGCCAATAGTGTCAGATCACCCATGGATACGCAGTGGGGGGGCATTTTCAGTGCAGGGAGCCCCCGACATGGGGGTGTCCCCAGAGGGTCCCTGGCGGGGGGGGCTCTGATGTGTATTTTCCCGGGGGGGGTCTCTCTGACCCGTGTTTCCCGGGGTGGGGGGGTCTCTCTAACCTGTGTTTTCTCCCGGGGGGGGTCTCTCTGACCTGTGTTTTCTCCCCCGGGGGGGGGGGGTCTCTCTAACCCGTGTTTTTCTCCCGGGGGGGGGCAGGTTCTGGCGCTGTACACGCAGCACAACCCGGGGGGGGCGGCCGCCCCGTGCTGCGTCCCCCAGGCGCTCGACCCCCCTCCCCATCGTTTACTACGTGGGGCGGCGCGCGCGCGTCGAGCAGCTCTCGGACATGGTGGTGCGCGCCTGCAAGTGCAGCTGAGCCCCCCCCGACCCCCCCGGAGCCCCCCCGGGACCCCCAGAGCCCCCCGGGACCCCCCCCGGACCCCTGGACATGGTGGTGCGCGCCTGCAAGTGCAGCTGAGCCCCCCCGGACCCCCCCCTGGGACCCTCAGGACACAGGGACCCCCCCCGGACCCCTGGACATGGTGGTGCGCGCCTGCAAGTGCAGCTGAGCCCCCCCGGACCCCCCCGGAGCCCCCCAGGACACGGGGACCCCCCCAGACATGGTGGTGCGCGCCTGCAAGTGCAGCTGAGACCCCCCGGGACCCCCCCCGACCGGACCCCCCCGATACCCCCCCGGAGCCCCCCAGGACACGGGGACCCCCCCCGGATCCCCGGACATGGTGGTGTGGGCCTGCAAGTGCAGCTGAGCCCCCCGGACCCCCCCAGAGCCCCCCGGGACCCCCAGGACACAGGGACCCCCCCCCCCAGACATGGTGGTGTGGGCCTGCAAGTGCACCTGAGCCCCCCCCGCGGAGCCCCCGGGACCCCCCCGACCGCCCCCCCCGGACCCCCCAAAGACATGGGGGTGCAGGCCTGCAAGTGCAACTGAGCGCCCCCCCCGCCGGACCCCCCCGGGACCCCCCTGGACCAGACCCCCCTGGGACCCCCCGGAACCCCCCGGGACACGGGACCCCCCCGGGACCCCCCAGACACGGGGAACCCCCCTCCGGACCCCCCCCGGACATGGGACCCCCCCCCAGACCCCCCAGACCCCAACCCCCCTCCGGACATGTGACCCCCCCCGGACATGGGACCCCCCAAACCCCCCCCAGGACATGGGGACCCCCACAGACCCCCCCCAGGACATCTGGAAACACCCCCCCGAGAAAAAAAAGAACTATTTAATTTGGAGGAGGTTCTGGTTTCATCGGGGGGGGGGGGGGGGGGGGTGTCGGCTTTTTGGTGGGGGGGGGGGGGATATAAAGGGGAAGTGGGAGGGGAAGTGAAATAAAGGGGAAGGGGGGGGATAAAATGGGGGGGGGAAATGGGGGAGAAAAGAGGGGGGGATGGGAGAAAAAAAAGGGACCCCCCCCCCGTGCCCCCCCCCAGCGGAAAAACCCCGAGACGGGCTCAAAATACAAAACATTGTTCTGGGGGGGGAGGAAATGGGGGTGTCATTAATCTGGGGGGGTCATTAATCCAGGAGGGGGTTATTAATAGGGGGGGGTCATTAATCCGGGGGGGGTCATTAATCCAGGGGGGGTGTCATTAATCCGGGGGGGGGGGGTCATTAATCCAGGAGGGGGTTATTAATGGGGGGGGGGTGTCATTAATGTGGGGGGGGGTCATTAATCCAGGAGGGGGTTATTAATAGTGGGGGGGTCATTAATCCGGGGGGGGGTCATTAATCC
>JAVLUU010000760.1:0-18366 GCA_032206185.1 Columba guinea
TTCCTCTTCCTATTCCTCTTCCTCCTCCTCCTCCTCCTCCTCCTCCTCCTCCTCTTCCTCTTCCTACTCTTCCTCTCTTCTCTCTTCTCTCTTCTCTCTTCTCTCTTCTCTCTTCTCTCTTCTCTCTTCTCTCTTCTCTCTCTTCTCCTCTTGCTTCACCTCCTCCCTCTCTCTCTCTCCCTCTCCCTCTTCTTCTTCTCTCTCCCTCTTTTCCTTCCCCCTCCTTTCACTACCAGTACATGCTGGGGAAATCCCTGACAAACACTTGGAACCTTGCCCAGCTTACCCATTCGCTCCATCACCTTGTGCCAACGATGCATCTACCTTCTGGTGGCCGGGAGAGCACCGGGCCCCCTTCAAACCACTCTGCATTCCACTTCCTACAGCTGCTGACCCTAGCTTCCCACTCCATCAGGACGGGGAGCTCTGCAGTGCTCCTCAAGAAGGCATTCCCTTCATTTTGCTACTGCTAGCCAGCTGAAAAGGATGTTCATCCATCAGATGAACCTGGAAGGTTGCCCTGCTGGGAGATGGGAGAAACTCCAGCTGCCTCGTCCAGGTCTTCCTCCTTCAGCCCCTGTCAAGGGATTCCACCGGCTCCTCAAGGACTTCCTCTCCAATGTCTTCAGGCTGCCTCCAGGCCAGCTCTGGCAGCAGACACGGGAAGCTGCTCCCTTTTATACTGTCTCGGGGCATTGTGACCTCAGCATTGCTGGCTGGTCACACTGTGACACGGAGGTGACATGGGCCCCCAGTGTCCCACCCTGTCTGCTGCCCATGCACCCAGCACTCCTTGGAGGAAGGACTTTGGGGTGTTGCTGGCCCCGAGGCTGCCTCCAGGCCAGCTCTGGCAGCAGACACGGGAAGCTGCTCCCTTTTATACTGCCCCGGGGCATTGTGACATCAGCATTGCCCTGTGGTCGCATTGTGACATGCAGGTGACATGGGCCCCCAGTGTCCCACCCCACCCACTGCCCATGCACCCAGCACTCTTTGGAGGAAGGACTTTGGGGTGCTGCTGGCCCCGAGGCTGTCCTTGTGCCCAGGAGGCCCAGGGGGCTGTCCCTGCTCTTGGTGGTCACGCACTGGGCATGGCTGAAACCACCTGGGAATGGCGGTGGCATGAAATTACTGAGGAGGTTATTCAGATACAAAGGAACTTCTTCTCTTTTCCTTTAAAGTTACTAAAAGAAACTATGAAAAACAATCCTCTAGTACATGATGGTAATGAATTGCTCTGCGAAAGTGCTGCCATGGGTGCAGGAACCTGCCAGCCTACGTCTATTCCATTAAAGAATCTCAACCTTTTGGTGCCGGCTCCATGTGTTTGGCATGTGGCCTCTCTCACCTCCTAGATGTCCAGGTAGGAAAACAGGTGGGGGAGCAGGTCTCAGCTAAACCCCAGCGCACCCGCTGTGGAAAGCATAGGTGTGAAAGCATAGGCATAGCCTCTGGGCTCAGGCACGAGGTTCTGTGGGCTGGCAAATGGCTGCCTGACAGCTCAGACATGGTAATTATCCCTAATTCAAGCACTTGGGGTAATGCAAGGTGGTGCTGTGTTGGAAGCGCTTCATTAACTGCAGAAGAGTAAAGACAGGCCCATGGGCAGATCCTCTGCTACAAAGGGGCATTGTTCCTGTTGTAGCAAAAACAAGCCCATCGATAATCTTTAGCCCATATCGGCATCAGTAGCTGGTTGTAAGAAGCGACTAAGAAGACTAATCGGGCTGCAGATGATGGCAAGGGGCTGCATTCATCCCCAGGGGCATCATCAGGGGAGGAAGTGACCATCACCTGGTCTTTTTCTCCAAGTGAACTGAGAGAGTTGTGAAAAGACTATACTCGTAAAGATGGTGAGAATGTGTTAACCTGGATGCTCCGATGCTGGGATAACGGGGCTGACACAAGAGAACTGGAGGGCGGAGAAGCCAAGCAGTTGGGATCTCTGTCAAGGGATTCCACCCTTGATAGGGCAATTGCCAGTGAGCCCAACCCCACGGCCCTCTGGACCCGACTCTTGACAGCCATAAAACAAGATTCCGTAACAAGGATGACTGTCAATGCACATCAAGGAAATGGAATGCTATGGAGCGAGGTATCCAGTTCCTGAGAGAGTTAGCTGTGCGAGAGATTATCTATTTTGGGCCAGATAGCCAGGAGGGGGTGAATCCAGATAGAGTTAAGTGTACATGGTCTATGTGGTGCAGATTCTCACAGAGTGCACCAGCTCCATATGCTAAGATATTGGCAGGAACGTCAGCTGGTGGTAGACAAAGTGTTAATGACATGACTGAGCAGCTCCGGGATTTTGAGGAAAACCTTTCTGATCCCCTAGGGGCTTATGTCTCTAGGGTGGAGAAACTGAGTGAAACGACTGTTGACTGTTTTGAAAAGCTGTTGAGAGAAATGAAAGCACTCAGGGAACACACACATGACTCTCGATTTGTACGAACCAATGCTTCAGCTATTAGGAGAAAGCATTGCCAATATCCAGAGAGAGAGAGAAAGCGTTTCCAGTCCCCAGAGAGAGAGAGAAGGCGTTCCCAATCTCCAGAGAGAGAACACAGGCAGGCCACCATCAGAGGTTCGCTGTGGTCCTTCCTACGTGAGCAGGGAGAAGATATGAGTAAGTGGCACAGTAAACCTACTGGGGAACTTCAAGAACGAGTGCATGAGTTAACAGGGCAGGCTTCTAGGAAAAGGGCTGCCCAGGTTTACAAAAGAGATTCTGATGCTCGTGAAGGAACCTCTAATTCACAGCGAGTGACCGTGGAAGACCGAGATTAGAGGTGCCCTGCCTCCAGCCAGGCGGAGGAAAGGGATAACAGAGTTTACTGGACGGTACAGATAGGATGGCCTGGTACAACACACCCCCAGGAGTACAAGGTTTTGGTGGACACTGCTGCTCAGTGCTCCATAATTCCTTCAGACTGTAAGGGGACACAACTCAACAGTATTTTTGGAGTGACTGGGGGGATCCCAAGAGCTGACTGTTGTAGAGGCTGAAATGAGCCTAACTGGAAAAAATTGGCAAAAGCATCCCATTGTGACTGGTCCAGATGCTCCGTGCATCCTTGGCATAGACTACCTTAAGAGAGGGTATTTTAAGGACCCAAAAGGTTATAGGTGGGCATTTGGGATAGCATCTGTGGACACTGAGAGAATTGAACAGCTGTCTGATTTGCCTGGTCTTTCAGATGACCCTTCTGTTGTAGGACTGCTGATGGTTGATGATCAGCAGGTGCCAGTTGCTACCACAACGGTGCATCGTCGACAGTATTGCACCAATCGGGACTCTTGGATGCCTATTCAGAAATTGATTCGTCAACTGGAAAGCCAGGGTGTGATCAGGAAGACTCGCTCGCCTTTCAATAGCCCAATTTGGCCAGTGCGTAAGTCTAGCGATGAGTGGAGATTAACTGTAGACTACTGTGGCCTGAAGGGGGAAGGGGGAAAAAGGGTGAAGGGAAACCTTCTCCCACGGTTTTGATTGTCTCCCCACGATCCAACCACGACAAAAACAAAGAATCAGTGTGGTGAGGCTGTAGAGTGGCCCTTGGTTTGTCCTGCAAACAACCTCTGAATGCTGCGGAGCAGACAGCAGCATCTGAGCAAAGCTCTGGGGGACGGGGTCCTGTGTGCTGGGGACAGCTTCCCTCGCCATTCTCTGCTCCCTCCTCCTTCAAGCAGGGGCTGCCCCACGCCGCGCACAGCCAGTCCAGCCGGGCCCAGAGGTGGGTGTCTCCGTGACGACCGCTCCGGCTCTGTGACGTCATAACCAGAGGCCATTGTGACACGGGGTCGACATAGCCAGAGGCCATTGTGACACGGGCGTCCCCGCCCTGACCGTGGGGGTATTTAAGGAGCGAGAGCCCTGGGGTGCTCACTCCCAGGAGAGCAGCTTCTCAGGAGCAGCAGCTTCTCAGGAGGCAGCAGCTTCTCACGAGGCAGCATCTCCCCTGGGTGCCCGTTGCAGCTCTTTGATAGAGGAGACCCAAGATGCCAACTGACAAGGAGGTGTCCTGCTCCTCCTCCTGCCCACAGATCAGCCACAGCCTGGGCCAGCACACCCTCCAGAGCACCTGGGTCACCCCCTCGGTCCAGGAGCGCTTGCAGGACCACCATAAAGGTCCCCAGGAGGGGTCTGGCTGGCCTCGCAGCACCAACAGCGAGGCAGCAGCAGAGGCAGAGTGCCCGACACCTGCCCCACAGGGCGCCACAGCCGACGACGCGGCTCTGTGGGACACAGCCCAGCGCATCGTCAGTGAGGCCGTGCGCAGGGCTGTGGCTCAGATCGTGGCAGCTGGCCGGGAACCGGAGGAACAGCAGGACCTGGCCCAGCGCATGGACTTGCAAGATGAGAACAGCAAAGAGGGGTGCCAAGGCGGAGACACCATCCACAGCACCTGGATCAATCCCTCGGTCCAGGAGCACCTGCAGGACGCCCCTGCAGGTCCCCAGGAGGGGTCTGGCTTGCCCAGCTGCACAGACACGGAGGCGGCAGCAGAGGCAGAGCGCCCGGCACCTGCCCAGCACAGCCCCACAGAGGACGATGTGGACCTGTCAGACATTGTGGAGTACATCGTCAGTGAGGCGGTGCGCAGGGCTGAGGCTGAGATCCAGGGACCTGGCCAGCAACCGGTGGAACAGCAGGACCTGGCCCAATGCACGGATGTTCCAATGGCAGCACCAGCACCTGCAGGACTTGAAGCCATTGAGGCTCATTTGGCAGGAGAGGATGAGGGACAGGCCAGCACAGCCCCTCTCGTCCCAGCTGCAAAGGAGGAAGAAGAGAACACGGTTTCTCTAATGTCTGCAGAGCATGGGGGAGAGACCAGCGCAGACATCACCTGCCCAGCGCAGGGCCCAGCTCCACGGCGACGGCCTTCCCGGTTCAGGAGGGCGCTCCGGGCTCTGCGCAGGGCTTTCCGCTGCAGCTGCACCGCGGGACAGCAAGAGGAGTAGAGCCGCGACCGCGGCGTTCACCTGCCCTGAGGACATGGTGCTGCCAGCCTCTGCTCGGCCTTGGATTGTTTTCAAAATCAATAAAGCCAATTAAAAAAACAATGACAAGTTTTCCCCCTGTGCTCCTCTGTTCCTGCTCCACCTCGGGACAAAGAAGGCTGCAGGAAATCTCTGTCCTCGGGGTGTCCCGGCCTTGGTTGCCGGAAGCCCTGGGCTGGTGCTGCCGATACTTGCAAGAAACTTGTAGGTTGGTTGTGCTTTAGTTGTGTCGAGGGTTAAGATTGCGGGGTGACAATAAAACCCTCGCAGATGTGTTGTTAACCTCCTCTCCCCCTCCACTTCCCCCTTTTGCCCCTCTCTCTCCCCCCTTCCCACTCAGCACAGGCGATCGGGAGGGAAAGAAGGACAGAGAGAAGAGAGTTGGAAAAATTAACAATGTTTTACTAATGCTGCTAATAAGAATAGAGAAAATAATACAAAATATACAAAACCAATCTTGAAAGTCTCAGCAACTGCAGAGCCGGCAAACAAAGTCCTGGATTAGACTCTGCAGCCAATCGGAGCTGGATTCAGTCTCTCACTAGGCCTCAGTTCGCAGGGACGACCAGCAAGGTCCTCTCCTAATGTCGGCCATAAGCAGAAGGGAAAAAGCAAAGGCGAAAGGGGAAAAGGGACAAGATCCTCGTGATCTCCCACTTTTATATGACGTATTCACATGAATGGAATGTTATACACAGTTGGTCAGTTTCTCGGTCACCGGTTTCTCGTTGCCCCTCTCGTGAGATGTCCATCCATGCTTATCAATGAGTTTGTATTCCATTGCATTCCAAAACATGTGTCTGGTTCTCCAGGAAAATGCAGTTAATATGAAGCTTTAGCTGACAGGCAAATTCACTGAAAGAGAAACTTGTTTTTAGCAAAACCAGGACAGTGGTATATTACTAATGGCTTAAACTTTGCTCAGAGTAGTCTCCCCTAACGTTTCACTGTCTTTTCCTTCTACGCTTGGAAGCAGCAAACGTCCAACAGCAGTTCCATCACCCACTTGTTCTAGAGAAAGGAAATGCATTTCAATTGGGGGTGACTTTTATGACACATGGAGTGACTTTGCTCATAGGAGTCTGTCCTAATTATAAGTTGTTGCTTGCTTTTTTGGACAGACCTCCTATGACCAGAAACAGCAAATGTCCAACAGCAGCTCCATCACCCAGTTCCTCCTCCTGCCATTCACAGACACACGGGAGCTGCAGCTCTTGCACTTCTGGCTATTTCTGGGCATCTACCTGGCTGCCCTCCTGGGCAACGGCCTCATCATCACCACCATAGCCTGGGACCAGCACCTCCACACCCCCATGTACTTCTTCCTGCTCAACCTCACCCTCCTCGACCTGAGGTGTATCTCCACTACTCTCCCCAAATCCATGGCCAGTTCCCTTTGGGGCACCAGGGCCATCTCCTACACAGGATGTTCTGCCCAAGTCTTTCTCTTTGTCTTTTTCTTTTCAGCAGAGTATTGTCTCCTCACCATCATGTCCTACGACCACTATGCTGCCATCTGCAAACCCCTGCACTACGGGACCCTTCTGGGCAGCAGAGCTTGTGTCCACATGGCAGCAGCTGCCTGGGGCACTGGGTTCTTCTATTCTCTTCTGCACACGGCCAATACATTTTCAATACCACTTTGCCAAAGTAGTTCTCTGGGCCAGTTCTTCTGTGAAATCCCCCAGATCCTTAAGCTCTGCTGCCCAGGAACCTACCTCAGAGAAGTTTGGATTATTGTGGTCAGTGTCTTAGTATGCTCCGGCTGTTTTGTTTTCCTTGTGCTGTCCTATGTGCAGATCTTGAGGGCCGTGCTGAGGATCCCCTCTGAGCAGGGACGGCACAAAGCCTTTTCCACCTGCCTCCCTCACCTGGCCGTGGTCTCCCTGTTTTCGATCACTTCAATATTTGCTTACCTGAAACCCCCATCCATCTCACCTCATCCCTGGATTTGGTGGTGGCAGCTTTGTACTTGGTGGTGCCTCCTTCAGTGAACCCCCTCATCTACAGCATGAGGAACCAGGAGCTCAAGGATGCCCTGTGGAAACTGATAAGTGGGTTTATTCTGAAGCAACAAACTGTGTAGCAGTTACAATGTAACTCATTGCAGGCCCATCCTGTCTTTATTTTTTTGTTCTTGTTGGTTTTTAATTTGTGATAATATCACCATCCCTTTTTGAATTCAGTGTCTGCTTTTCTGTCCTGATGAACTGCATGTGTCAACGAGGGCCTGTGCTCTCTGTGTCTTTATAGGAAATAAAGGCATCTTTAGAGAATTTTCTTTTCTGAAATCCTTCCTCCAAGGCCTTTTTGAGCTGCAGGGACAGTTTCTGTGTCATGAGCAGAGGGCAAAAGTGTCCTGGCACAGAAGCACTGCCAGGGAACACCACCACGTGATCTTCCAGAACTCTTCTATATCCACTTCTACACTCTCTTTCTGATCCCTTGTGCTGGTGTAAGGCCTGAGTGCTCTGGCATCTTGGTCACTGTTAGAAAGTAAAATGTGGGAAAGCAAGATGTGCGGTTCCAGCCACCTGGATGATAAAGGAAGATCAATACTAACATGACCATCCAGACGGTCAAAGACATAATACTAACATAATAACATATAAAGGGCCTTAGACAGATTACTTTGAAGTACGTTTCTCGTAATTGTAAAAAGTTATAGCCCAGATTCGTGAGAATGGTATCTCGGGCCGGATAACCGCCCCCAAGTGCATGGGATGTGTGAATGTCCTTGGGCCTGGTCTGTGAATGAGCGGGAAAACAAGTGAGACAAACATCACATGAGTTTAGTGTGTTCTTAATAACAGTTAGTGGAAAAAACACCTTTTGTAAACATCTTAGTCCAGGCCCGTACCTGTAAATCCTATAAATTGTCAATGGTGAATAAAGAAGGCAGCCTAGGCCTAGGTCAGCTCTCTGCTTGGCCAGGCTCTGCACTCCTTCCTGAACAAGATCTCTGCCTCTGCGTGAATTTCTGTCTGCGTCCTGGTATGTGTTGTTCCTAATCCTAGCTGCAAAAAAGTTCCTAACTGCATGAAGAAAATTAACTCAGTTTCAGTCAAATCAATGCAATGAGATTTGAACAACCTTTTCTTGAGGAAGATGTGGGTCAGGGGGGCTGGAACTACATGATCTTTAAAGTCTCTTCCAACCCAAACCATTCTGTGATTCTAAGGGAAGAGGGAGATATGTTCCATTATCCTCTCCACAAGATAGAATACCTACCACAACACAGTAAATATGTCAGAACACAGCAAATGCCTTAATTATTATTCCTCCCTGCACACCTCGGCCCTTCTCATGGCTTTTATTGCTGAGCATCACAAGAGGACAAGCAAGCTCCAGCTGGTCTGACTATACTGACTGACTTCCATGGTCATGGGGAACCTGAGAACATTCCCTGCTGCCATCAGGGGAAGACTCAGAGGGGAAGACATCACAACACCATTCGGGTTTCCACTCTCGTGAATGGGAGTTCAGGAGGTCTCAGGTCTGACCTCTCCTCACAGCACGTTCAGCTGTGGAGTGAGACCACGTTGCTCAAGGCTTTACCATGTGGGGGCTGGAAAACATCCAAGGACAGAGACAGCACAACAAAGCTGGGGAAGCTGCTCCAACGCTTTGATGCCTTCACTGAGAAGAATATTTTCCTTATCTGCAGCCTGAACCTTCCTTATTTCAACATCTGACTATTGTCTATTATCCTCCTGCCAAGCAAGACTGGCTCCACCTTCTGGAAAAACCTCCCCGCAGGGACAGAGAGGCTGTTACAAGATGCCCAAAGCCTTCTCTTTTCCAGGCTGAACAAAAGCCCTTTCCTCAGTTTCTCCTCCCAGCAAGTGTCCCAGTCCCTGAGCATCTTAGCAGCCCTCCACTGAACTCCCTCCCAGTTATCAACATCTTCAGGGGTTAGTCTATGCCAGGTGCAGGACCTGCCCTTTGTCCTTCTCTGTCGTGATGTTCCTGACAGGACAGCCCTCCTGCCTATGAGGTTTCTCAGCTTAGCATCATCAACAAATGTGGTGGGAGTTGTCTCCTCATGGTCACAGATTATTAAAGTATTAAACTGCCCAGGTCTCAGCAGAGTCCCCTGTGCTGCTCCACAAGCCCCCAGTAAGTCCCAGTGATCTCGAGGTTGGGCATGAGACCCCTTCACCACTGCTCTGTCAGCCTGATATCCAACTGTTTTTCACCCATCTGTTTGTCAACCCATCCGACTGTAATGGCCTACCTCGGGTACAAGAACATTGAGGGACGCCATGCCAAGAGCCTTGCTGAAGCTGAGGTAAATGACATCCACTGTTCTGCCCTCACGCAGAAATGCAGTTACTTCATCACGAAGGCAATCAAGTTTGTGAGACATTAATTACCCTTGCTAAGTCCATGCTGATGGCTTTCGGACACGTTTTTCTCTTTTAGGTGCCCAGAAATGTCACCCAAGAGGACTCATTGGACAGGTCACTCCTCACCAAAGTGTTCTTGTGCAGCTTGCGGTTCCCTGGCTGGCACTTTTGGCTGCAACATTGGGTTTTTCTCACTCACAAGAGACCTCTACCAATCCTGTGGCCTTTCAAAGGGGATATTCCAAAGATGTGTTGATCTCCTGCAACATCCTTGCTACTATTCTGCCTGTTATATGGTGTCTTTAATTTCTGTGATCTTTCACCTCTTTTCACCTGCCCTGATATAATGGCTGTTTCTAAAGTTCCCCTTTCAGGTGCAGACTCTCTACACAAAGGCCCTTTCCATTATTCTCTAGTTTTCTCCTTCCCTTACTCTTTATTCATTCAGACTCCACTCAACTTGCCAGCTGCTGTTTTGAACTTCAGGTAGTTAAATGTTTGCCTGTTTTGCAGTAGTCTAATTGTCTCCTTAGTCAACTCTTTAATTATGTTCGTATCTTTATTCTTTTATCTGCTTACCTAAAACATTTCTCGTAAGATTATCCCTTGTTGAAAGACAACCTTATTAGAGACAGCTTGTACTTAACTTATGGTGGAGGAGTGCATTTATTATTTATGAAGCTTAATTGTGCTTCACTTTTCTTTGTTTGTAATTAGCAGAAATCCTTCAGTGCCTGTGTACAGCCAGTTCTCTATGAAGAGCAGGTGGGAGATGATGCAAAGGAGCTGTAACATCCAGCTGCAGAGAAATGTAAACAAATCTGATGTAAAGAAAAGTGAGAACAAGTCCCAGGGGGCAACAGGAGAAAGGGTAAAGTTGGGCAGGTGAGGAGGAGCGTTGTCCATACCATGTTGGACCTCAAGGGACTGCTTTTCCTACCTGTCCAGACCTACTGAGGAGACATTCTGGATCATTATCAACCAGAGAACGCTACTAGCACCTCTTCACTGAACTAAAAAGGAACATAATATGCCCTTCAAAATACAGAATAATTTCTGCTAGGTGATTTTGAAATCTTCCTTCTTTGCTACATTATGAAACAGCTCAAATTAGTCTTGAAGACTTGAAGAAAATTAATGGAAGGGAAATAGTTCATTAATACTTTCTGTATTTTAATGAGCCCCATGGTGTATTTGGCCCTTAGTCCATGAACTACAGATACTGAGAGGAGACTGAACAAATCGCTCAGGAGGTGGAAGTCAGAAGCGCAGCTCAAAGTACCTTGAAGCATTGATTGACCCCACTGAGGGTCATTATTGACAAAGCCTCTCCATGGACTCGTTAGAGAAGATAATTGAAGGTTGTGATGGCAGGTAGGAAAAGGCACTGTACAGGTCATTCTGCTATGGAGAAAATCCTTGGTTTGTTTTACCAGCTAAAGGCCAAACCCTGACCCCAGGCCCTGGGAAGGCAGATCCCTCATGCGTGGCTCAGGGCTCTTCCTGGAGCAGTGGGGTGTGAGTTTGAGCAAGGCCAAGTGCAGGAAACTGTACAACCCCTCCTGGCTTCCCCAAGAAGGGGCAACAAGGATCAAAGTCCAGAGCCTCAAAATAGAGTTTATCCTGGTAGGTCTCAGAGACAGATACAACTGCCATAGCCAGGGGGACAAAGACCTGGGTCCTGTGTGGCCTTTCAGCCTCACCAGAGCCCTTGGCCATGTCTACTTCATGTTTGCTGATACTGTCCCTTCAGGCATGTTTGTCCCTTCAGGCTGTTGACATCCATCTTGCTTTCCTACCTAGCTCTCATCCCAGCATTTCCTGCTTTCACTGATGTCTCTCCACCCTCACTGCTCTTTCCTTGAAGCCCAAAGCCATGGGCTGATCCAGACTGCCTCTGTGTGACCTCTTGCACCATAGCACTGCCCTTGGACTGAGATGTCTTTTTCTGAACCTCCAATGTGAACCTTCCAAGTTGCACTTTGTGGAGGTTTCCTTCTCTTTCTATCACCAAGAAAAGCTCCATTATCTCTGAAACCACCCTTCAAGCAGTTGCAGGCTACTGCTGTAGTGCCCTGAGCCTCCACTTCACCAGGCTCAAGAAGCCCAGGTTTCTCAGCCTCTCTCAAAGGCCCCAAACCCCATCCTGACAGATCTCTGAAGTTTCTCTAGTTCCTCTCCATTTCTCCAGAACAGGGAGTCCCACACCCAGACACACTAGCCCAGATGTGGCCACCACAGCACTGATTCAAAGGGGACGATAATTCCGTTGTTTGTTTGGCCACACTCCTCCTAACGCAGCCCCACATGCCCTTGGCCTTACTCATGGTGAGCATGCACCACTGGCTCGTATGGCATCCCTCGTCATGCCCAGCCCCTTCTGCTCAGAATCACTCCTGAGCTGTTCAGGTCCCAGCCTGCCCTCATGTGTGGGGTTATTCTGCCCCCAGTAAAGAACC
The DNA here is from genome assembly GCA_032206185.1 of Columba guinea. NCBI lineage: Eukaryota > Metazoa > Chordata > Aves > Columbiformes > Columbidae > Columba > Columba guinea. The sequence goes on from JAVLUU010000760.1 coordinate 11,813, forward strand.
GGCAACTTCTCCTTGTAAAATTTCATGAGGTTTTTATTGCCCAATCCCAGAGTCTCTCAAGGTTCTCCTGGAGTGAAGCTCTGCTTTGCCAGCTGTTAATGAGTCCGTATAGATGACTGATCTGATTTGTGGTGGCCCTGACAAGATCAGAGTGTCAGGCATCACAAGCCACTCCAGATGATAGAAGGAGGTACTAGTTTAGTTGAATAGCTGACCAAGGGAGGAATCCCCATGGTCAAAAGCTGAGAAATGAGAATGAGAATACAAAGGAAGCCAAACTCAGGCCAGGGAGGATATCTTGCTGGTAAGTAAGAAGGTATGGGAATGCTGTTTTTATGTCTTCCCAAAGCCTCATCCTCTCCTGGCTTTTCACTTTCGAAGTAAAGGTACACAATGGGCTGCATTAGTGGGAGTGTGGCCAACCAGACAAGGGAGTTGTCATCCCCCTTGACTCAGCACTGCCAGATGGTTGAGGGAGGTCATCCTTCTTCTCTACTCAGCGCTGCTATGATTTGTCTCGCTCACTTCCCACAGGGTTTTCTAGCCCCTCCACGTCTTCCAGTAGTCCTGCTTTGTCTTCTTGTGAAAAACATATCCAAGAGACCATTCCCACCGTGTTGGATCAGGGAGTACCTTCTACTTTCTCTTAAACCAAAGACTTCTAGTAGAGGTCCATGGTATTCAAAGTGACTACCAGGGCCTAAAATTGTGATGTTTCCTCTAGCTGTCTAAGGGACAACTCATCCTCTCCCTAACCTTCATCAGGAGGTTCAGTGATCCTGACCAGAAGACCATTGTACCTGGGCAGTTAGAGGCCCACATGACAGTAAACTAGAGTAGACCCAGGGCTTGGCCCATGTACAGCTTGGCCTTCAGTCTGTGTTGTGCTGAGCACACACTTCTGCAAGTTACTGGATAAACTGGGTTGCAACAGAGAAGTCTGCAGGAAGCTCCCACCTGCTGCCAGTGATTAGGCCAACTGCATGTCCTTATCTTTATGTAAAACTGCAGCAACAAGTTCACATGTGAAGAGCCCCTTTTAGGGCCAGTAGAAATGACAGCTTGATTTCTTTCCTTGTAAGAAAACAAAATGATCAGTGGAGCGAAATGGGATAACCCTTCTAGAGATGAGTTCTGCAAGACGAGCTGTACCAGCTGACCAGGCAAAAGTGACCTCACCAGGATCTTCCAAGCCACATGCCGTTCAACTCCAGAGACAGAACTGACCTCACAGCCACCTTCACAGTCCCATGCTGCCTGCTGGAGCAGGAGTTTCTAAGGCACAGCTGAGCTCAGCACAGCATTCTCACCTGTCTCCTCCTTCTGGTTTACAAGCTGATCAGATACAGATCACCCCACATTCCTTTTCCCACACCCTAAGACTGCTCTGGGACCTCATGTCCTGCCCCCAAGGTGCCAGGCAGCCTAAGTCCAGGTTAGGAAAGGGACTGAAGGTGAGGGATTGAGAGCATGGGAAGGAGGGCTTCGGGTGTTAGGCTTTCAGGTTAGAGATTCAGGATTAGAGCTCACCTTCCAGGGTTCAGGATTAGACAAAGGTTTAGCAGGAGGGTTTGGAGCTCTGCTAAGGGCGTCCAGTTAGTGTTTAGGGTATAGGCAGGCTTTGAGTGTTAGGGTTTTGTCAGGGCTGGGGTCAGGGCTAGGCTGAAGGCCAGCATTTTCATGTGAGGGGTAAGGAAGGACAAAGGCAGGGTAAGTGTGAGAGGTTAGGGGTTTGGGCTTTGTTTTAGAGGTAAGGTTTGAGGTTAAGGGTTAGAGTAATGGATTCCTTTCAAGGTGAGGGGGAGCATTTAGGGGTAGGAAAAAGCTGAAACCTTTGCAGAAAAGAACTCCACACAATCCCTGAAAAAGTCTTCATTTCCAGCATGCTTAGTTTTTAATGAACTTTCAGATTTTGATTATTATTATTTATTAACAGCACTAAGGCCATGTACCAGCAAGTTGGTCATGTTCTCTTGATTTATGTGAAAAATTTTAGGCTTATGAAAACAAATTTTGTTCTGTATTTAGAGTGCAACATTCTTTCTATGTACTTCTGTTTCGCTGGCTTTTCTCCATCCCCTCCCTGTTCTGTCTTCAAAGAGCTCTCCAAGGGAAAGATTTCTTGCATCATAGAATAACTCAGATTGGAAGAGACCTGAATGTCATCCTGTCTGACTGTGCTGCTTGAGGCAGGTAAACTCGATGGGGCAGCTCAAGGGCTCCCCACAGTTTGCCTTTATCCACAAAGGACCATAAGGTGAGCTCTGTTCCATCATACTGGACGATAATGAAGATGTTCACAGGTGTTGGCTCAAGTGCTGGTCACTGAGGGATGCCAACAGTGACTGGCTGCCAGGAGGAGTCCATTCCACTGATGTTACCCACATTGTCATCTTTGTTTTCTGTCCAGATATCACCAATATGACTATGGTGGACCATGTCAAAGGCCTTGTTAAAGTCCAGGTACACAACATTCCCTACTTTCCCCTCTCATGCAGGTTCTGCACTCTTTTTTGTTTCCTTCAAGTGCCTGGAGATGTCTGGAAGAGGATTTGCCCCATCACTTCCCCAGGGACTGAGGTGAAGCTGCCCAGCCTGTAATTCTACCAATCATCTTCCTTTGTAACCTACTTGAAGTCGTTTTTGATATTTCATTTCTCAGAGGACCATGGAACCTCCCTGATAGCCACAACTTTTCTGGGGTGTTTGAGAGATGTGTCACAGAGACACCAGCCAGCTCCACCAGCAACTCTCTGCCCCTTCCCACACCAAAGGCTCTCTCTATATCCTGTCCTTCCAGGTGAGTTTCTGGGACACAGCAAACACTGTCCAGCTCCTCTGGGCCTGTTCAGAAGGCAACGGGAGGTCAACAACTCTGATGGTCTCTGTGTGAAGCTCAAAGCTTTCCTGACATTCTTTCTCAGTGCTTCACTTCTGCTCAACCTTTCTGGTTCTTGGGCTGCAGGTTGAGCAGGAATGTGAGGATGGTGTAGAAAAAAGGCTTTGTCAAACTGTCTCAGGAGTGCTGTTCTGGCATCATGCAGTCAAGCATGAGGGTGCTGTAGAAAACAGTGGCACTGGTGAGGTGAGAGGGCCAGGCGGAGAATGTCTTCTGCCTGTCTGCACTGGGGTGAAGAGCAGCAATGCATTCGCAGGATGCCCATGTGAATGGGAAGAGGAAAACTGGCTCTAAAATGCAGATTATGAAAACCTGAGTGTCACGGTATTACTGCAGGAAGTCTCCAGCAACTTGGCAAAATTGCAGAAGTTATCAACTCCATTGAGGTCACAGAACTCTATCTAGGGCAAGAATGAAATTATGAGAATAGAAATCCCCGTAGCCAAGGCGCAGGTGCCTTCTGGAGACAGACCATCCAGTGCATGTCTCTTCCATTCAGGTGGTTTCTTGGGGAAGTTACTCTCGACCTTGATACACTGTCCCACAAGCCTCCATGGCATCCACAGCAATAACTGATGGCGTTTATGCTCATTCGGGTTCATCTCCCCCATCACACAATGTGCATGCTCACATCTCGCCCCATTGAAAATTTGGACTTCTGATCTAGTCGCTTGGTGTCCTTCCATGGAGGGAAGAACAACCTCTCTCAGCTGTGGTGAGAGGACAACGACCTACAAGGTGGTTGCAAGGGGCTGGTCTGTGACAATTGTCCTGGAGTAGGTGCCCCATGTTGTCCAGGAGCTTGGGCACAGACCAGACCCTGCTCTGCTGGGCTGGCAAATGGCTGCCTGACAGCTCAGACATGGTAATTATCCCTAATTCAAGCACTCGGGGTAATGTGAGGTGGTGCCATGTTGGAAGAGCTTCATTAACTGCACAAGAGTAAAGACAGGCCCATGGGCAGATCCTCTGCTACAAAGGGTCTTCACATCCTTTGGTCTCACCGTGAACCTGTGCCCTCACGTTCTGGATTTAAGTGACTCTAATTAGACTTAGCTTAATTCTCCCTAGAAACAAAGCAAGAACCTACCCAGTCTACTCAGCCAGTTCCACTGTCCTAAAAGTCCCCAGGCAGATGAATCTCCAAAACCGGACAGGGACGGCTGCTCATGCTGTTTGTTATTTTTCTATCACATGCCATTTATTGAGTGTTATTGACAATAAGGACATTTTTGCCCCCAGCAGTGGGAACAGAAGCAGGAGAACAGTGTGAACGTTACAAATCCTCTTCCCAAATTGCTGCCAAACTGATTCCCAATTTACATTCTCACTTAGTGATGTCCAGAGTTTGCTAATTCCTAACCAAAATTGAGATGGTGTGGTCAGTTCTTGCAATACTATCATGCATCGCGACATAACTTGTGATTTCCCTCCAGTTCGTATCATTACAAAACTAAGCATCTCTGTTTTCCTTACAAATGTGTTGCTTCCATGCTCACCAAGAGAACATGCAAGTGTAACACTTTAATTTTTTTAAGTGAGTGGGAAAATGAAAACCAACTGCGTTTCTTATATGTCTTATTTTTAACTTCAGGGTGGTGATTTTTTAAGCTCCTCCTTTAGTGCATTCACTAATGACAGATATGGACTCACCTTGATGTGCTGATCAGGTGCTGGAAAAAATTTACAGCAATAGAACAAAACTTGGGGTTACACCCTCTGCTGTGTCTGCCTGCAAAGTTTCCTTTTTTTCCAATGAAAACTGAAAAATTTTTTGATCATACCATCCTCGGAGGTGCTGATGACTATCCCGAGGGACAAGGAACCTTGCAGAACGATCTAGATACATTGGAGCATTAGGCAATGATCAACGGCATAAAATCTAACAAGTCCACATGCCGGATTCTCCACCTGGGATAAAGTAATGCCAAGCACAAGACTAAATGGGGAGAGGATTGGCTGGAGAGCAGCCCTGCAGAAAGGAGCCTTGGGGCACTGGTTGGCAGGAGGCTCAACAAGAGTCAGCAGTGTGTGCCCTGGCAGCCAAGAGTGCAAATCTCATCCTGGGGTACATCAAACAGAGCAGAACCAACCGCTCAAAGGAGGTGATTATCCTGCTGTATTCAGAGTTGCTGTGGCCTCATCTTGGGTGCTGTGTGCAGTTCTGGGCCCCACGATTTGACAAGGATGTTGAAGTATTCCAATGTGTCCAGAGAGCAACAAAGCTGGTGACCGACCGAAGGCATGTCCTCTGAGGAGTGGCTGAGCAATCTGGATTTCTCTAGTTTGGAGAGAAGGAAGCTGATGAGCAAGCTCATTGCCCTCTAAAAGTTCCTGAGGAGGGAAGTGTATAGGGGAAGTGCTGGTCTCTTGTCCCTGGTATCCAGTGACAGGACATGTGTGAATGATGCAAACCTGGGTCAGAGGAAGTTCAGACTTGACCCTCTACTGAGAGTGTGGTCAAATACTGGAACAGACTTCTGAACGATAGGATGAGGGGCAACGGGCACAGCATAGGAGGTCCCATCTGAATATTAGGAAAAACTTCTTTACTGTGAGGGTGCCTGATCACTGGGAACAGGCTGTCCAGAGAGGTTGTGAGTGTCCTCCTCTGGAGACATTCAAAACCCGCCTGGACACCTTCCTGTGCGATCTGCTCTGGGCGAACCTGCTTTAGCAGGTGGGTTGGGCTAGATGATCTCCAGAGGTCCCTTTCAAGCCCAACCATTCTGTGATTCTGTGACAGCTGGTTGATGCCCCAAGCCTCAGCATTCAAGAGGCATTTGGCTAATGCACTTACCACCCTGTTTTAACTTTAGATCAGCCTTGAATTGGTCATGCAGTGGGACTAGATGGTCATTCTAGGTCCCTTACAGCTGAACTATACCTCCCTTCCCTTCTTTCCTTTCTCCTCCTTTCCCTAGCAGGGGGAAGCTGCAAAGCCCCCCCCACCACAGCCCCCACCTGGCACCCTTTGCAGGAAGCCTTTGAGGTGCTGGCCCCAAGGCAGTCCCCGGTGCCAGGAGTTCCAGGGGGCTGTCCCTGCCCTTGGTGGCCACGTGCTGGGCACAAGCTGCTGGCTGTCCCTGATGCCTTCTCTGCCCTTTGGCTCTCCAGGACAAAGCTCCTGCTCTTCTCTCCAGTCATGGCAGAAACCAGCCCTGCAACCAAGAGAAGAGCCCTGGTAGCTGTCCCCTCTCTGCACCAGAACTGATGTCCATGAGGCCCCACAGCGAGGAGGACCAGGGTCACAAAGCCTTTTCTGAGGGGATAACAGGATGGTTTCCACCACTGCAGCGTGGAGAAAATCCCAAGTGTGACCAGAGCCATAGGCTGTGCTGGACAGTGCCAACAGACCGCCATGGAAATAAGACTTGCTTTGAATCCATTCCCAAAGCACAGCCAGGCAAATGATGACTCTTCCCCAAATGAGCAAAAAGAGTCCATTGCTGCCTATTGCAGTCATGTTTCCTTTTCTACCCAAACCAAGATCCACAGTTGGCCATCTGTACCGGGGATGCAAAATGCACTTCAGCTGCAGGGTAAACCTTCCACACCTCCTGTGTGACTTGCACCTTTCTCAGCGTTTATTTGCCTACCTTGATTGGTGGGAAGAGGTTCAGAACTTCTGGAAAGCCTTTAAGAGATACTCTTT
>JAVLUU010000761.1:0-86754 GCA_032206185.1 Columba guinea
ACGCCTGGAGCTGCCGGTGCCCAAGGGGGTGACCAGGTGGGTGCCCCCATTTTGGGGGGGGGGGGAGTCTGGGGACCAGCCCCCACCCCATGACCCATGACCCCCCATGACCCCCTGTAACCCCCCCACCCCCCCAAGACCCCCCAGCCCCCCCTGGGCTCCCATGACCCCCCATGACCCCCCAGCCCCCCCCATGACCCTCCATGAGCCCCCAGCCCCCCCGTACCCCTATAACCCCCATCCCCCCCGTGACCCCCCATGACCCCTGTAACCCCCCAGCCCCCCCATGACTCACCATGATCCCCAGCCCCCCCGTGCCCCCCATCCCCCCACGACCCTCCATGACCCCCAGCCCCCCCGTGACCCCCAGCCCCCCCATGACCCCCTATGACCCTCATCCCCCCCGTGACCCCCCCGACCCCCAGCCCCCATGACCCTCAGCCCCCCCGTGCCCCCCCATGACCCCCAGCTCCGCCATCCCCCCCATGACCCCCATCCCCCCCGTGACCCCCACCCCCTGTAACCCCCAGCCCCCCTGTGCCCCCATGACACCCCCATGACCCCCACCCCCCCATGAACCCCAGCCCCCCCTGTGACCCCCCATGACCCCCAGCCCCCCGTGACCCCCAGCCCCCCTGTGACCCCCATCCCCCCCCGTGACCCCCCATGACCCCCATCCCCCCCTGTGACCCCCCCAGTGACCCCCCCTGACCCCCAGCCCCCCCGTGACCCCCCATCCCCCCTGTGACTCCCCCTGACCCCCACCCCCCCCATGATCCCCATCCCCCCTGTGACCCCCCCCTGACCCCCACCACCCCCCCCGACCCCCACCCCCCATGACCCCAGCCCCCCCGTGACCCCCAGCCCCCCCGTGACCCCCCCTGACCCCCAGCCCCCCTGTGCACCCCATGACCCCCCAGCCCCCCATGACCCTCAGCCCCCCCGTGCCCCCCATGACCCCCAGCTCCCCCACAACCCTCCATGACCCCCAGCCCCCGCGGTACCCCCTATGCCCCCCCAGCCCCCCCAGTACCCCTATGACCCCCAGCTCCCCCATCCCCCCCCATGACCCCCAGCCCCCCGTTCCCCCCATGACCCCCCAGCTCCCCCACGACCCTCCATGACCCCCACCTCCCCGTGACCCCCAGCCCCCCCCGTGACCCCCAGCCCCCCCGTTCCCCCCATGACCCCCAGCTCCCCCACGACCCTCCATGACCCCCACCTCCCCGTGACCCCCAGCCCCCCCGTGACCCCCAGCCCCCCCGTTCCCCCCATGACCCCCAGCTCCCCCACGACCCTCCATGACCCCCCATCCCCCCATGACCCCCAGCCCCCCTGTGACCCCCAGCCCCCCCGTTCCCCCCACGACCCCCAGCTCCCCCACGACCCCTCCATGACCCCCACCTCCCCGTGACCCCCATCCCCCCCGTGACCCCCCCATGACCCCCATCCCCCCTGTGACCCCCCCTGACCCCCACCCCCCCAGTGACCCCCCCCGACCCCCAGCCCCCCCCGTGACCCCCATCCCCCCCGTGACCCCCCCTGACCCCCACCCCCCCATGAGCCCCACCCCCCCAGTGACCCCCCCTGACCCCCAGCCCCCCCGTGACCCTCCATGACCCCCACCCCCCCCATGATCCCCATCCCCCCTGTGACCCCCCCTGACCCCCACACCCCCCCCGACCCCCACCCCCCCATGACCCCCAGCCCCCCCCGTGACCCCCCCCTGACCCCCATCCCCCCGTGACCCCCCCTGACCCCCACCCCCCCAGTGACCCCCCCGACCCCCACCCCCCCCATGACCCCCACCCCCCCCATGGCCCCCATCCCCCCCCGTGACCCCCCCTGACCCCCATCCCCCCTGTGACCCCCCCTGACCCCCCACCCCCCCCAGTGACCCCCCCTGACCCCCATCCCCCCTGTGACCCCCCCTGACCCCCACCCCCCCATGATCCCCATCCCCCCTGTGACCCCCCCCTGACCCCCACACCCCCCCCGACCCCCACCCCCCCCGTGACCCCCACCCCCCCGTGACCCCCCCGACCCCCACCCCCCCCCGTGACCCCCACCCCCCCCATGACCCCCCATCCCCCCCCGTGACCCCCCCTGACCCCCAGCCCCCCCGTGACCCCCCCTGACCCCCCACCCCACCATGATCCCCATCCCCCCTGTGACCCCCCCTGACCCCCACACTCCCCCCGACCCCCACCCCCCCGTGACCCCCACCCCCCCCGTGACCCCCCCCGACCCCCCACCCCCCCGTGACCCCCAGCCCCCCCCGTGACCCCCCGTCCCGCAGCGTGCAGCAGGAGCTGAGCAGCCCCGAGCAGGCGGCGCAGCTGCTCCCGGCCTCGCGCTCCCTGCGCTGGGACGTCCCGCGCTGCCAGGGGGGGGTCCCAGCTCTGCGCCCACTTCAAGGTGAGACACGCGCCCCCCCGGCGTCCCCATATTGTCTCCAGTGTCCCTGTGCCATCCCCGGTGTCCCCATGTTGTCCCCAGTGTCCCTGTGCCATCCCCAGTGTCCCTGTGTTGTCCCCATGTCATCCCCATTGTCCCTGGGTTGTTCCCAGTGTCCCCGTGTTGGCCCCAGTGTCCCTGTGCCATCCCCGGTGTCCCCATGTCATCCCCAGTGTCCCCATATTGTCCCTGGTGTCCCCGTGTCATCCACAGTGTCCCCATGTTGTCCCCAGTGTCCCTGTGTCATCCCCAGTGTCCCTGGTGTCCCTGTGTTGTCCCCAGTGTCCCTGTGTTGTCCCCAGTGTCCCTGTGTTGTCCCTGGTGTCCCCGTGTCATCCCCATTGTCCCTGGGTTGTCCCCAGTGTCCCTGGGTTGACTCCATTGTCCCTGTGTCATCCCCATTGTCCCCGTGTCATCCCCAGTGTCCCTGGGTTGTCCCCAGTGTCCCTGTGTCATCCCCAGTGTCCCTGGGTTGTCCCCAGTGTCCCCGTGTTGGCCCCAGTGTCCCTGTGCCATCCCCGGTGTCCCTGTGTCATCCCCAGTGTCCCTGTGTTGTCCCCATGTTGTCCCCGTGTCATCCCCATTGTCCCTGGGTTGTCCCCAGTGTCCCCGTGTTGGCCCCAGTGTCCCTGTGCCATCCCCGGTGTCCCTGTGTCATCCCCAGTGTCCCCATGTCATCCCCAGTGTCCCCATATTGTCCCCGGTGTCCCCATGTCATCCCCAGTGTCCCCATATTGTCCCTGGTGTCCCCGTGTCATCCACAGTGTCCCCATGTTGTCCCCAGTGTCCCCGTGTCATCCCCAGTGTCCCTGGGTTGTCCCCAGTGTCCCTGGGTTGACTCCATTGTCCCTGTGTCATCCCCATTGTCCCCGTGTCATCCCCAGTGTCCCCATGTTGTCCCTGGTGTCCCTGTGCCATCCCCATTGTCCCTGGGTTGTCCCCAGTGTCCCCGTGTCATCCCCAGTGTCCCCATGTTGTCCCTGGTGTCCCCATATTGTCCCTGGTGTCCCTGTGCCATCCCCATTGTCCCTGTGTCATCCCCAGTGTCCCCATATTGTCCCCGGTGTCCCCGTGTCATCCAGTGTCCCCATGTTGTCCCCAGTGTCCCTGTGTCATCCCCAGTGTCCCCATGTTGTCCCTGGTGTCCCTGTGTCATCCCCATTGTCCCTGGGTTGTCCCCAGTGTCCCTGGGTTGTCCCCAGTGTCCCTGGGTTGTCTCCATTGTCCTTGTGTCATCCCCAGTGTCCCCGTGTTGTCCCCGGTGTCCCCATGTTGTCCCTGGTGTCCCTGTGCCATCCCCATTGTCCCTGGGTTGTCCCCAGTGTCCCTGTGCCATCCCCAGTGTCCCCATGTTGTCCCTGGTGTCCCTGTGTTGTCCCCACATTGTCCCCACATTGTCCCCACGCTGTCCCACGCTGTCCCACGTTGTCCCCACGTTGTCCCACGTTGTCCCCACGTTGTCCCACGTTGTCCCCCACGTTGTCCCACGCTGTCCCACGTTGTCCCCACGTTGTCCCACGCTGTCCCCACGTTGTCCCACGTTGTCCCCACGTTGTCCCCACGTTGTCCCACGTTGTCCCCACGTTGTCCCCACATTGTCCCACGTTGTCCCACGTTGTCCCACGTTGTCCCCACGTTGTCCCACGTTGTCCCACGTTGTCCCCACATTGTCCCACGTTGTCCCACGTTGTCCCACGTTGTCCCACGTTGTCCCCACGTTGTCCCACGTTGTCCCACGTTGTCCCACGCTGTCCCACGTTGTCCCCACATTGTCCCACGTTGTCCCCACGTTGTCCCACGTTGTCCCCACGCTGTCCCACGTTGTCCCACGTTGTCCCCACGTTGTCCCCACATTGTCCCACGTTGTCCCACGTTGTCCCACGTTGTCCCCACATTGTCCCACGTTGTCCCACGCTGTCCCACGCTGTCCCACGTTGTCCCCACGCTGTCCCACGTTGTCCCCACGCTGTCCCACGTTGTCCCCACGCTGTCCCACGCTGTCCCACGTTGTCCCCACGCTGTCCCACGTTGTCCCACGTTGTCCCACGCTGTCCCACGCTGTCCCACGTTGTCCCACGTTGTCCCCACGCTGTCCCACGTTGTCCCCACGTTGTCCCACGTTGTCCCACGCTGTCCCCACATTGTCCCACGTTGTCCCACGCTGTCCCACGCTGTCCCACGTTGTCCCCACGCTGTCCCACGCTGTCCCCACGTTGTCCCCACGTTGTCCCACGCTGTCCCACGCTGTCCCACGCTGTCCCACGTTGTCCCCACATTGTCCCACGCTGTCCCACGCTGTCCCACGTTGTCCCACGCTGTCCCACGCTGTCCCACGCTGTCCCACGTTGTCCCCACATTGTCCCACGCTGTCCCACGCTGTCCCACGTTGTCCCCACATTGTCCCACGTTGTCCCACGCTGTCCCACGTTGTCCCCACATTGTCCCACGTTGTCCCCACATTGTCCCACGTTGTCCCCACGTTGTCCCACGTTGTCCCCACATTGTCCCACGTTGTCCCCACGTTGTCCCACGTTGTCCGCACGTTGTCCCACGTTGTCCCCACGTTGTCCCTACGTTGTCCCACGTTGTCCCACGTTGTCCCACGCTGTCCCCACGTTGTCCCACGTTGTCCCACGTTGTCCCACGTTGTCCCACGCTGTCCCACGTTGTCCCCATGTTGTCCCCACGCTGTCCCACGCTGTCCCACGCTGTCCCACGCTGTCCCACGCTGTCCCACGTTGTCCCCACGCTGTCCCACGTTGTCCCACGTTGTCCCACGTTGTCCCCACGCTGTCCCACGCTGTCCCACGCTGTCCCACGCTGTCCCCACGTTGTCCCACGCTGTCCCCACGTTGTCCCACGCTGTCCCACGCTGTCCCACGTTGTCCCACGCTGTCCCACGTTGTCCCACGCTGTCCCCACGTTGTCCCACGCTGCCCCACGTTGTCCCACGCTGTCCCACGTTGTCCCACGTTGTCCCCACGTTGTCCCACGCTGTCCCACGTTGTCCCACGTTGTCCCCACGCTGTCCCACGCTGTCCCACGTTGTCCCCACGTTGTCCCACGTTGTCCCCACGTTGTCCCACGTTGTCCCACGTTGTCCCACGTTGTCCCACGCTGTCCCACGTTGTCCCACGCTGTCCCCCACGTTGTCCCCACGTTGTCCCCACGTTGTCCCCACGCTGTCCCCCACGTTGTCCCACGCTGTCCCACGCTGTCCCACGCTGTCCCCACGTTGTCCCACGCTGTCCCACGTTGTCCCCCACGCTGTCCCACGCTGTCCCCACGTTGTCCCACGCTGTCCCACGCTGTCCCACGCTGTCCCACGTTGTCCCACGCTGTCCCACGTTGTCCCACGTTGTCCCCACGTTGTCCCCACGCTGTCCCACGTTGTCCCACGTTGTCCCACGCTGTCCCCACGTTGTCCCACGTTGTCCCACGTTGTCCCACGCTGTCCCACGCTGTCCCCACGTTGTCCCACGTTGTCCCACGTTGTCCCACGCTGTCCCACGTTGTCCCACGTTGTCCCACGCTGTCCCACGTTGTCCCACGCTGTCCCACGCTGTCCCACGCTGTCCCACGTTGTCCCACGTTGTCCCACGTTGTCCCCACGTTGTCCCACGTTGTCCCACGCTGTCCCACGCTGTCCCACGTTGTCCCCATGTTGTCCCCACGCTGTCCCACGCTGTCCCACGTTGTCCCACGCTGTCCCCACGTTGTCCCACGCTGTCCCACGCTGTCCCACGCTGTCCCACGTTGTCCCCACGTTGTCCCCACGTTGTCCCACGCTGTCCCCACGTTGTCCCACGTTGTCCCCACGTTGTCCCACGTTGTCCCACGTTGTCCCACGCTGTCCCACGTTGTCCCACGCTGTCCCACGTTGTCCCCACGTTGTCCCACGTTGTCCCCACGCTGTCCCCACATTGTCCCCACGTTGTCCCACGTTGTCCCACGTTGTCCCACGTTGTCCCACGCTGTCCCACGTTGTCCCCACGTTGTCCCACGTTGTCCCCACGCTGTCCCACGTTGTCCCCACGTTGTCCCCACGTTGTCCCCACGCTGTCCCACGTTGTCCCACGTTGTCCCACGTTGTCCCCCACGTTGTCCCCACGTTGTCCCACGTTGTCCCCACGCTGTCCCACGTTGTCCCCACGTTGTCCCACGCTGTCCCACGTTGTCCCCACGTTGTCCCCACGTTGTCCCCACGCTGTCCCACGCTGTCCCACGCTGTCCCACGCTGTCCCACGTTGTCCCACGCTGTCCCACGTTGTCCCACGTTGTCCCCACGTTGTCCCCACGCTGTCCCACGTTGTCCCACGTTGTCCCACGCTGTCCCACGCTGTCCCCACGTTGTCCCACGTTGTCCCACGTTGTCCCACGCTGTCCCACGTTGTCCCACGTTGTCCCACGCTGTCCCACGTTGTCCCACGCTGTCCCACGCTGTCCCACGCTGTCCCACGTTGTCCCACGTTGTCCCACGTTGTCCCCACGTTGTCCCACGTTGTCCCACGCTGTCCCACGCTGTCCCACGTTGTCCCCATGTTGTCCCCACGCTGTCCCACGCTGTCCCACGTTGTCCCACGCTGTCCCACGTTGTCCCACGCTGTCCCCACGTTGTCCCACGCTGTCCCCACGCTGTCCCACGTTGTCCCACGCTGTCCCACGTTGTCCCACGTTGTCCCACGCTGTCCCACGTTGTCCCCACGTTGTCCCCACGCTGTCCCACGTTGTCCCACGTTGTCCCACGCTGTCCCACGTTGTCCCACGTTGTCCCACGTTGTCCCACGTTGTCCCCACGTTGTCCCACGTTGTCCCACGCTGTCCCACGTTGTCCCACGCTGTCCCCACGTTGTCCCACGCTGTCCCACGCTGTCCCACGTTGTCCCACGCTGTCCCACGTTGTCCCACGCTGTCCCCACGTTGTCCCACGCTGTCCCACGCTGTCCCCACGTTGTCCCACGTTGTCCCACGTTGTCCCCACGTTGTCCCCACGTTGTCCCACGCTGTCCCCACGTTGTCCCACGTTGTCCCCACGTTGTCCCACGTTGTCCCACGTTGTCCCACGCTGTCCCACGTTGTCCCACGCTGTCCCACGTTGTCCCCACGTTGTCCCACGTTGTCCCCACGCTGTCCCCACATTGTCCCCACGTTGTCCCACGTTGTCCCACGTTGTCCCACGTTGTCCCACGCTGTCCCACGTTGTCCCCACGTTGTCCCACGTTGTCCCCACGCTGTCCCACGTTGTCCCCACGTTGTCCCCACGTTGTCCCCACGCTGTCCCACGTTGTCCCACGTTGTCCCACGTTGTCCCCACGTTGTCCCCACGTTGTCCCACGTTGTCCCCACGCTGTCCCACGTTGTCCCCACGTTGTCCCACGCTGTCCCACGTTGTCCCACGTTGTCCCCACGTTGTCCCACGTTGTCCCCACGTTGTCCCCACGTTGTCCCCACGCTGTCCCACGTTGTCCCACGTTGTCCCCACGTTGTCCCCACGCTGTCCCACGTTGTCCCACGTTGTCCCACGTTGTCCCCACGTTGTCCCACGCTGTCCCACGTTGTCCCCATGTTGTCCCCACGCTGTCCCACGCTGTCCCACGTTGTCCCACGCTGTCCCACGTTGTCCCACGCTGTCCCCACGTTGTCCCCACGCTGTCCCACGCTGTCCCACGCTGTCCCACGTTGTCCCCACGTTGTCCCCACGTTGTCCCACGCTGTCCCCACGTTGTCCCACGTTGTCCCCACGTTGTCCCACGTTGTCCCACGTTGTCCCACGCTGTCCCACGTTGTCCCACGCTGTCCCACGTTGTCCCCACGTTGTCCCACGTTGTCCCCACGCTGTCCCCACGTTGTCCCCACGTTGTCCCACGTTGTCCCACGTTGTCCCACGTTGTCCCACGCTGTCCCACGTTGTCCCCACGTTGTCCCACGTTGTCCCCACGCTGTCCCACGTTGTCCCCACGTTGTCCCCCACGTTGTCCCCACGCTGTCCCACGTTGTCCCACGTTGTCCCACGTTGTCCCACGCTGTCCCACGTTGTCCCACGTTGTCCCACGTTGTCCCCACGTTGTCCCCACGTTGTCCCACGTTGTCCCCACGCTGTCCCACGTTGTCCCCACGTTGTCCCACGCTGTCCCACGTTGTCCCACGTTGTCCCCACGTTGTCCCACGTTGTCCCCACGTTGTCCCCACGTTGTCCCCACGCTGTCCCACGTTGTCCCACGTTGTCCCACGTTGTCCCACGCTGTCCCACGCTGTCCCACGTTGTCCCCACGTTGTCCCACGCTGTCCCACGTTGTCCCCACGTTGTCCCACGCTGTCCCACGTTGTCCCACGTTGTCCCCACGTTGTCCCCACGTTGTCCCACGTTGTCCCCACGCTGTCCCACGTTGTCCCCACGTTGTCCCACGTTGTCCCACGTTGTCCCACGTTGTCCCCACGTTGTCCCACGTTGTCCCACGTTGTCCCACGTTGTCCCACGCTGTCCCACGTTGTCCCACGTTGTCCCACGCTGTCCCACGTTGTCCCCACGTTGTCCCACGTTGTCCCACGCTGTCCCACGTTGTCCCACGCTGTCCCACGTTGTCCCACGTTGTCCCCACGCTGTCCCACGTTGTCCCCACATTGTCCCACGTTGTCCCACGTTGTCCCCACGTTGTCCCACGTTGTCCCACGTTGTCCCACGTTGTCCCACGCTGTCCCCACATTGTCCCACGCTGTCCCACGTTGTCCCACGTTGTCCCACGTTGTCCCACGTTGTCCCACGCTGTCCCACGCTGTCCCACGTTGTCCCACGTTGTCCCCACGTTGTCCCCACGTTGTCCCCACGTTATCCCACGTTGTCCCCACGTTGTCCCACGCTGTCCCACGTTGTCCCCACGTTGTCCCACGTTGTCCCCACGTTGTCCCACGTTGTCCCACGTTGTCCCACGTTGTCCCACGTTGTCCCCACGCTGTCCCCACGTTGTCCCACGCTGTCCCACGCTGTCCCACGTTGTCCCACGCTGTCCCACGTTGTCCCACGCTGTCCCCACGTTGTCCCACGCTGCCCCACGTTGTCCCACGCTGTCCCACGTTGTCCCACGTTGTCCCCACGTTGTCCCACGCTGTCCCACGTTGTCCCACGTTGTCCCCACGCTGTCCCACGCTGTCCCCACGTTGTCCCCACGTTGTCCCACGTTGTCCCCACGTTGTCCCACGTTGTCCCACGTTGTCCCACGTTGTCCCACGCTGTCCCACGTTGTCCCACGCTGTCCCCACGTTGTCCCCACGTTGTCCCCACGTTGTCCCCCACGCTGTCCCCACGTTGTCCCACGCTGTCCCACGCTGTCCCACGCTGTCCCCACGTTGTCCCACGCTGTCCCACGTTGTCCCCACGCTGTCCCACGCTGTCCCCACGTTGTCCCACGCTGTCCCACGCTGTCCCACGCTGTCCCACGTTGTCCCACGCTGTCCCACGTTGTCCCACGTTGTCCCCACGTTGTCCCCACGCTGTCCCACGTTGTCCCACGTTGTCCCACGCTGTCCCCACGTTGTCCCACGTTGTCCCACGTTGTCCCACGCTGTCCCACGCTGTCCCCACGTTGTCCCACGTTGTCCCACGTTGTCCCACGCTGTCCCACGTTGTCCCACGTTGTCCCACGCTGTCCCACGTTGTCCCACGCTGTCCCACGCTGTCCCACGCTGTCCCACGTTGTCCCACGTTGTCCCACGTTGTCCCCACGTTGTCCCACGTTGTCCCACGCTGTCCCACGCTGTCCCACGTTGTCCCCATGTTGTCCCCACGCTGTCCCACGCTGTCCCACGTTGTCCCACGCTGTCCCCACGTTGTCCCACGCTGTCCCACGCTGTCCCACGCTGTCCCACGTTGTCCCCACGTTGTCCCCACGTTGTCCCACGCTGTCCCCACGTTGTCCCACGTTGTCCCCACGTTGTCCCACGTTGTCCCACGTTGTCCCACGCTGTCCCACGTTGTCCCACGCTGTCCCACGTTGTCCCCACGTTGTCCCACGTTGTCCCCACGCTGTCCCCACATTGTCCCCACGTTGTCCCACGTTGTCCCACGTTGTCCCACGTTGTCCCACGCTGTCCCACGTTGTCCCCACGTTGTCCCACGTTGTCCCCACGCTGTCCCACGTTGTCCCCACGTTGTCCCCACGTTGTCCCCACGCTGTCCCACGTTGTCCCACGTTGTCCCACGTTGTCCCCACGTTGTCCCCACGTTGTCCCACGTTGTCCCCACGCTGTCCCACGTTGTCCCCACGTTGTCCCACGCTGTCCCACGTTGTCCCCACGTTGTCCCCACGTTGTCCCCACGCTGTCCCACGCTGTCCCACGCTGTCCCACGCTGTCCCACGTTGTCCCACGCTGTCCCACGTTGTCCCACGTTGTCCCCACGTTGTCCCCACGCTGTCCCACGTTGTCCCACGTTGTCCCACGCTGTCCCACGCTGTCCCCACGTTGTCCCACGTTGTCCCACGTTGTCCCACGCTGTCCCACGTTGTCCCACGTTGTCCCACGCTGTCCCACGTTGTCCCACGCTGTCCCACGCTGTCCCACGCTGTCCCACGTTGTCCCACGTTGTCCCACGTTGTCCCCACGTTGTCCCACGTTGTCCCACGCTGTCCCACGCTGTCCCACGTTGTCCCCATGTTGTCCCCACGCTGTCCCACGCTGTCCCACGTTGTCCCACGCTGTCCCACGTTGTCCCACGCTGTCCCCACGTTGTCCCACGCTGTCCCCACGCTGTCCCACGTTGTCCCACGCTGTCCCACGTTGTCCCACGTTGTCCCACGCTGTCCCACGTTGTCCCCACGTTGTCCCCACGCTGTCCCACGTTGTCCCACGTTGTCCCACGCTGTCCCACGTTGTCCCACGTTGTCCCACGTTGTCCCACGTTGTCCCCACGTTGTCCCACGTTGTCCCACGCTGTCCCACGTTGTCCCACGCTGTCCCCACGTTGTCCCACGCTGTCCCACGCTGTCCCACGTTGTCCCACGCTGTCCCACGTTGTCCCACGCTGTCCCCACGTTGTCCCACGCTGTCCCACGCTGTCCCCACGTTGTCCCACGTTGTCCCACGTTGTCCCCACGTTGTCCCCACGTTGTCCCACGCTGTCCCCACGTTGTCCCACGTTGTCCCCACGTTGTCCCACGTTGTCCCACGTTGTCCCACGCTGTCCCACGTTGTCCCACGCTGTCCCACGTTGTCCCCACGTTGTCCCACGTTGTCCCCACGCTGTCCCCACATTGTCCCCACGTTGTCCCACGTTGTCCCACGTTGTCCCACGTTGTCCCACGCTGTCCCACGTTGTCCCCACGTTGTCCCACGTTGTCCCCACGCTGTCCCACGTTGTCCCCACGTTGTCCCCACGTTGTCCCCACGCTGTCCCACGTTGTCCCACGTTGTCCCACGTTGTCCCCACGTTGTCCCCACGTTGTCCCACGTTGTCCCCACGCTGTCCCACGTTGTCCCCACGTTGTCCCACGCTGTCCCACGTTGTCCCACGTTGTCCCCACGTTGTCCCACGTTGTCCCCACGTTGTCCCCACGTTGTCCCCACGCTGTCCCACGTTGTCCCACGTTGTCCCCACGTTGTCCCCACGCTGTCCCACGTTGTCCCACGTTGTCCCACGTTGTCCCCACGTTGTCCCACGCTGTCCCACGTTGTCCCCATGTTGTCCCCACGCTGTCCCACGCTGTCCCACGTTGTCCCACGCTGTCCCACGTTGTCCCACGCTGTCCCCACGTTGTCCCCACGCTGTCCCACGCTGTCCCACGCTGTCCCACGTTGTCCCCACGTTGTCCCCACGTTGTCCCACGCTGTCCCCACGTTGTCCCACGTTGTCCCCACGTTGTCCCACGTTGTCCCACGTTGTCCCACGCTGTCCCACGTTGTCCCACGCTGTCCCACGTTGTCCCCACGTTGTCCCACGTTGTCCCCACGCTGTCCCCACGTTGTCCCCACGTTGTCCCACGTTGTCCCACGTTGTCCCACGTTGTCCCACGCTGTCCCACGTTGTCCCCACGTTGTCCCACGTTGTCCCCACGCTGTCCCACGTTGTCCCCACGTTGTCCCCACGTTGTCCCCACGCTGTCCCACGTTGTCCCACGTTGTCCCACGTTGTCCCACGCTGTCCCACGTTGTCCCACATTGTCCCACGTTGTCCCCACGTTGTCCCCACGTTGTCCCACGTTGTCCCCACGCTGTCCCACGTTGTCCCCACGTTGTCCCACGCTGTCCCACGTTGTCCCACGTTGTCCCCACGTTGTCCCACGTTGTCCCCACGTTGTCCCCACGTTGTCCCCACGCTGTCCCACGTTGTCCCACGTTGTCCCACGTTGTCCCACGCTGTCCCACGCTGTCCCACGTTGTCCCCACGTTGTCCCACGCTGTCCCACGTTGTCCCCACGTTGTCCCACGCTGTCCCACGTTGTCCCACGTTGTCCCCACGTTGTCCCCACGTTGTCCCACGTTGTCCCCACGCTGTCCCACGTTGTCCCCACGTTGTCCCACGTTGTCCCACGTTGTCCCACGTTGTCCCCACGTTGTCCCACGTTGTCCCACGTTGTCCCACGTTGTCCCACGCTGTCCCACGTTGTCCCACGTTGTCCCACGCTGTCCCACGTTGTCCCCACGTTGTCCCACGTTGTCCCACGCTGTCCCACGCTGTCCCACGCTGTCCCACGTTGTCCCACGTTGTCCCCACGCTGTCCCACGTTGTCCCCACATTGTCCCACGTTGTCCCACGTTGTCCCCACGTTGTCCCACGTTGTCCCACGTTGTCCCACGTTGTCCCACGTTGTCCCACGCTGTCCCCACATTGTCCCACGCTGTCCCACGTTGTCCCACGTTGTCCCACGTTGTCCCACGTTGTCCCACGCTGTCCCACGCTGTCCCACGTTGTCCCACGTTGTCCCCACGTTGTCCCCACGTTGTCCCCACGTTATCCCACGTTGTCCCCACGTTGTCCCACGCTGTCCCACGTTGTCCCCACGTTGTCCCACGTTGTCCCCACGTTGTCCCACGTTGTCCCACGTTGTCCCACGTTGTCCCACGTTGTCCCACGTTGTCCCCACGTTGTCCCACGCTGTCCCACGCTGTCCCACGCTGTCCCACGCTGTCCCACGCTGTCCCACGTTGTCCCCACGCTGTCCCACGTTGTCCCACGCTGTCCCACGTTGTCCCACGCTGTCCCACGCTGTCCCACGCTGTCCCACGTTGTCCCCACGTTGTCCCACGTTGTCCCCACGCTGTCCCACGCTGTCCCATGCTGTCCCCACATTGTCCCCACGCTGTCCCACGCTGTCCCCACATTGTCCCCACGCTGTCCCACGTTGTCCCACGTTGTCCCACGTTGTCCCACGTTGTCCCACGCTGTCCCACGCTGTCCCACGCTGTCCCCACATTGTCCCACGCTGTCCCACGCTGTCCCCACATTGTCCCCACGCTGTCCCACGTTGTCCCACGTTGTCCCACGTTGTCCCCACGTTGTCCCACGTTGTCCCACGTTGTCCCCACGTTGTCCCACGTTGTCCCACGTTGTCCCCACGCTGTCCCACGTTGTCCCACGTTGTCCCACGTTGTCCCACGTTGTCCCCACGTTGTCCCCACGTTGTCCCACGCTGTCCCACG
Organism: Columba guinea; assembly: GCA_032206185.1. Classification (NCBI taxonomy): domain Eukaryota; kingdom Metazoa; phylum Chordata; class Aves; order Columbiformes; family Columbidae; genus Columba; species Columba guinea. The sequence goes on from JAVLUU010000761.1 coordinate 14,089, forward strand.
TTGTCCCACGTTGTCCCCACGCTGTCCCACGCTGTCCCACGCTGTCCCACGCTGTCCCACGTTGTCCCACGCTGTCCCACGTTGTCCCACGTTGTCCCACGTTGTCCCCACGTTGTCCCACGTTGTCCCACGTTGTCCCCACATTGTCCCACGTTGTCCCACGCTGTCCCACGCTGTCCCACGTTGTCCCACGTTGTCCCCACGTTGTCCCACGTTGTCCCACGTTGTCCCCACATTGTCCCACGTTGTCCCACGTTGTCCCACGCTGTCCCACGTTGTCCCACGTTGTCCCACGTTGTCCCCACGTTGTCCCCACGCTGTCCCACGCTGTCCCACGTTGTCCCACGTTGTCCCACGTTGTCCCCACGCTGTCCCCACGTTGTCCCCACGTTGTCCCCACGTTGTCCCACGTTGTCCCACGCTGTCCCACGCTGTCCCACGTTGTCCCCACGCTGTCCCACGTTGTCCCACGCTGTCCCACGCTGTCCCACGTTGTCCCCACGTTGTCCCACGTTGTCCCACGTTGTCCCCACGTTGTCCCACGTTGTCCCACGTTGTCCCCCACGCTGTCCCACGCTGTCCCACGTTGTCCCACGCTGTCCCACGCTGTCCCACGTTGTCCCACGCTGTCCCACGCTGTCCCACGTTGTCCCCACGCTGTCCCACGTTGTCCCCACGCTGTCCCACGCTGTCCCACGTTGTCCCCACGCTGTCCCACGTTGTCCCCACGCTGTCCCACGCTGTCCCACGTTGTCCCCACGTTGTCCCCACGCTGTCCCCACGCTGTCCCACGTTGTCCCACGTTGTCCCCATGTTGTCCCACGTTGTCCCCCACATTGTCCCCACGCTGTCCCACGCTGTCCCACGTTGTCCCCACGTTGTCCCCACGTTGTCCCACGTTGTCCCACGTTGTCCCCACGTTGTCCCACGTTGTCCCCACGCTGTCCCCACGTTGTCCCACGTTGTCCCACGTTGTCCCACGTTGTCCCACGCTGTCCCACGTTGTCCCACGTTGTCCCCACGTTGTCCCACGTTGTCCCACGCTGTCCCCACGTTGTCCCACGCTGTCCCACGCTGTCCCACGTTGTCCCACGTTGTCCCCACGCTGTCCCACGTTGTCCCACGTTGTCCCCATGTTGTCCCACGTTGTCCCACGCTGTCCCACGCTGTCCCACGCTGTCCCACGTTGTCCCACGTTGTCCCACATTGTCCCACGTTGTCCCCACGTTGTCCCCACGTTGTCCCACGTTGTCCCACGCTGTCCCACACTGTCCCACGTTGTCCCACGTTGTCCCACGCTGTCCCACGCTGTCCCACGCTGTCCCACGCTGTCCCACGTTGTCCCACGCTGTCCCACGCTGTCCCACGCTGTCCCACGTTGTCCCACGTTGTCCCACGCTGTCCCACGCTGTCCCAGCTGGAGCTGCCGGGCCGGGGCCGCGCGGCGCTGCTGGAGCTGGGCCCGGTGAACTTGACCTTCGAGCTGCCGGCGCAGACGAGCTCGGGGCTGCGCGTTCGCTTCCTGCGGCTGCCGGGGAACGGGGGGCCGGGGGGGCCCCCCCAGCGCTGGGTGCGCTACCTGACCCACAGCGACTCCTACGTGCTGCGCCTCTGATGGACCGACCCCCCCCGGGACCCCCCAAAACCACTGGGGTCACCACAAACCTGCTGGGGTCACCTGGACACCCCCAAACCCCCAGACCCCCCCAAACCCTCCTGGATCTCCCCAAAGCCACTGGGGTCCTCTGACCCTGCCCCGGGACCCCCCAAAATCACTGGGGTCCCCCCAAACCTGCTGGGGTCACCTGGACACCCCTAAATCCCCAGACCCCCCCAAGCCCTCCTGGATCTCCCCAAAGCCACTGGGGTCCCCCAACCCACCTGGTTCCCCCCAAACCTGCTGGGGTCCTCTGGACACCCCCAAGACCCCCCCAGACCCACTGGGGTCCCCCCAAACCCACTGGGGTCCCCTGGACACCCCCCGACCTCCCCAGGCCCCCCCAGCACCCCCAAGCCCACCGGGGTCCCCTCGACACCCCCAAACCCCACACGGGTCCCCCCAAAATCCCCTGGGTTCCCCCAGAGCCTCCTGGGTCCCCCCAAAACCCCTGGACCCCCCAAACCCCCCCCAGGTCCCGACAGACACCCCCAAACTCCCTGGATGCCCCCAGGCCCCCCCAAACCCCCCCAGACACCCCCAAACTCCCTGGGCCCCCCCCAGACCCACACAGGTCCCCCAAAACCCCCCATGGCTCCCCCAGACCCCCTGGGTCCCCCCAAACCCCCTGGACCCCCCCAACCCCCCCCAGATCCCCCCAGACACCCCCAAACACCCCCTAGACACCCCCAGACCCCCCCAGACCCCCCCAAACTCCCTGGACCCCCCCCAAACCCCCCCCCGGACCCCCCAAACCATCTCTCAACCCAACCGTTATTTATTAAACCGTCACAAAACCCGCCCGGATTTGGGCTCAGAACAACAAGAAACGGACACCGAACGGCTCCATTTTGGGGGGGCCCCTCGCTCAGGAGTCCTGGGGGGGGGGCAGGGGGTCGGGTGAGCACCCCAAGTGTCCCCCTGGGGGGCAGGGACCCCCATTTGTGTGTGTCCCCCCCCACCACCACAACTCACCTCGATGCCCAGGATGGTGGAGTCGAACAGGTCGCGGAGCCGGTTTTGGGGGGGCAGGTGGGGCTGGGGGGGCACACAGGGGTGTGTTGGGGGGGGGACACCCCCTATAAGGACATAAGGGACATTTTGGGGGGGGGGGTCTCACCCTGTTGCGTTCTGGGGTGCCCTCGGTGCTCCCCTCGTCCATCGGCGCCTCCTCTTCCTCCTCCTCTTCCTCCACCATGAGGCTCAACCTGGGGGATGGGGGGGGGGGGAAGATGAAGGGACCCCCCCCCAGGACACCCCCATACCCCCAGGGACCCCCCAATACTCCCAGGGACCCCCCAATACCCTCAGGGACCCCCCCAAAACTCACCGGGTCATCCCACTGCGCCGGGACAAGGAGCTGCTGTGGGGGGAGAGGATGGGGGGGTCAGGGGGGTTTTGGGGTTCAAGGGGGGGGTCAGGGGGGTCCTGGGGGGGGGTCAAGGGGGGTCAGGGGGGTTCTGGGGTGGTCAAGGGGGTGTCAGGGGGTTCTGGGGTTCAAGAGGGGGTCAGGGGGGGCTCTGGGGGGCTCAAGGGGGCTCTAGGGGGTCAGGGGGGGCTCTGGTGTTCAAGGGAGGATCAGGGGGTCAATTGGGGGCTCTGGTGGGGTCAGGGGGGCCCTGGGGGTTTGGGGGTGTCTGGGGAGACCCGTGCGGGTCTGGGGGGGCCCGGGGGGTTTGAGGGTGTCTGGGGGGGTTTGGAGGAGTCTGGGGGGGTCTGGGGGCTTTGGGGAGTTCTGGGGGGGTCGGGAAGGGTTTGGGGGGATCCAGGGGACCCCACTGAGTTTAGGGGAGTCAGGGGGGGCTCTGAGGTTCAAGGGGGGGGTCAGGGGGGCTCTAGGGGTTCGGGGGGGGTCAAGGGGATCTGGGGGGGTCAGGGGAGTTCTGGGGGGGGGTCGGGGGGGCCAGCTGGTTTTGGGGGGGGTCTCCTCACCTGGGCAGGAGCCCCCGGTCGGAGCTCAGGTCCCGCAGGGGGGGTCGGGGCCCCCCCCCGAAGCGCCGTGGAGGTGAAAGCCGGGCTGGGGGGGGCGGCTGCTGGGCCAGGGGCTGGAAGCCGAGCGCCTCGGGGGGGGCTGGGGGGGGGGTCAGCAGCGGGACCCCCAACACAACACTGTGCCCCCCCAACACAACCCCTGTACCCCCCCCCAACACAACCCTGTGTCCCCCCAACACAACCCCTGTACCCCCCCCAACACAACCCTGTGTCCCCCCAACACAACCCCCTGTGCCCCCCACAACACAACACTGTGCCCCCCCAACACAACCCCTGTACCCCCCCCAACACAACACTGTGCCCCCCCAACACAACCCCTGTACCCCCCCACAACACAACCCTGTGTCCCCCCAACACAACCCCCTGTGCCCCCCCCAAAACAACATCCCATGTCCCCCCCAACACAACTCTGTGTCCCCCCCAACCCAACCCCATGTCCCCACCACCCCGACCCCCCCCCCACAACCCTGTGTCCCCCCAACCCTGTGTCCCCCCGACCCCGACCCCCCCCCACAACCCTGTGTCCCCCCCACAACCCTGTGTCCCCCCCCAACCCCGTGTCCCCCCCCACCCCAACCCCCCCCCACAACCCTGTGTCCCCCCCAACACAACCCCATGTCCCCCCTACCCCGACCCCCCCCCCACAACCCCCCATGTACCCCCAACACAACCCCATCTCCCCCCCACCCCAACACCCCCCAACCCCCTGTATCCCCCCAACCCCGTGTCCCCCCCACCCCGACCCCCCCACAACCCCCTGTGTCCCCCCAAGCCCCTGTATCCCCCCAACCCCGTGTCCCCCCACCCCGACCCCCCCCCACAACCCCATGTCCCCCCACCCCATCCCCCCCAACCCCCCGTATCCCCCCAACCCCGTGTCCCCCCCACCCCGACCCCCCCCCCCACAACCCCGTGTCCCCCCAAGCCCCCATGTCCCCCCCACCCTGACCCCCCCCACAACCTCGTGTCCCCCCCAACACAACCCCATGTCCCCACCACCCCGACCCCCCCCCACAACCCTGTGTCCCCCCAACCCCGTGTCCCCCCCACCCTGACCCCCCCCACAACCTCGTGTCCCCCCCAACACAACCCCATGTCCCCCCCACCCCAACCCCCCCCCACAACCCTGTGTCCCCCCCAACACAACCCCATGTCCCCCCTACCCTGACCCCCCCCCACAACCCCCCATGTACCCCCAACACAACCCCATGTCCCCCCCACCCCAACACCCCCCAACCCCCCGTATCCCCCCAATCCCATGTCCCCCCCACCACGACCCCCCCACAACCCCCTGTGTCCCCCCAAGCCCCCGTATCCCCCCAACCCCGTGTCCCCCCACCCCGACCCCCGCCCACAACCCCGTGTCCCCCCACCCCACCCCCCCCAACCCACCGTATCCCCCCAACCCCGTGTCCCCCCCACCCCGACCCCCCCCCACAACCCCGTATCCCCCCAAGCCCCCGTGTCCCCCACAACCCTGTGTCCCCCCCAACACAACCCCATGTCCCCCCCCCCTTGGCCCCCCCCCACCGTCCATTCGGGGTCTCTTGGCGCTGGAAGCGGGGGGGCCCCCGCGATGGGGGGGCTGAGCTCAGGGACCCCCCCTCGTCCTGCGGCTGCAGCGAGTGGCCGTAGGTGAGCAGGGGGGGCCACGGCGCGGCCCGGGGGGGCGGCCACCCCCGCTCCTGGCACAGCCGCTCCAGGTACGCCAGCCTGGCGGGGGGGACGGCACGCGGTGACAGGGACCTGGGGGACCCCACGGCCCCCCCCTTGGACACCACGTGGACCCTGGGGACCCCCCCAGGGATCCCCCCAGTCCTGGGGACCCACTGGGGACACCCCTGACCCTGGAGACCCCCTGGGGACCCCCCCACTCCTGGGGACCCTCCTAAGACCTGGGGACCCACTGGGGACCTCGTGGGGACCCCCCCCAGCCCTGGGGACCCACTGGCGACACCCTGACCCCTGGGGACCCTCCTAAGAACCCCCATGGCCCTGGGGACCCACTGGGGACCCCCCGGGGACCCCCCTGAATCTGGAGACCCCCTGGTGACCCCCCCAGTCCTGTGGACCCACTGGGGACTCCCCTGACCCTGGGGACCCACTGGGGACCCCCTGGGGACCCCCCTGACCGTGGAGACCCCTCAGTGACCTCCCCAACCCTGTGAACCCATTGGGGACCCCCCTGGGGACCCCCCTGACCCTGGAGACCCCCCAGGGATCTCCCAGTCGTGGGGACCCACTGGGGACCCCCCTGACCCTGGAGACCCCCCAGGGATTCCCCCAGTCCTGGAGACCCCCTGAGGATGCCCCTGGCTTTGGGAACCCCCCTGGGGACCCCCCAGGGACACCCCTGGCCCTGGAGACCCCCTGGGCACCCCCCTGGCTTTTGGGAACCCCTGGGGACCCCCCGGGGACCCCCCTGGCCCTGGAGACCCCCTGAGGATGCCCCTGGCTTTGGGAACCCCCCTGGGGACCCCTCAGGGACCCCCCTGGCCCTGGAGACCCCCTGGGGACCCCCCTGGCTTTGGGAACCCCTGGGGACCCCCCGGAGACCCCCCTGGCCTGGAGACCCCCTGGGGACCCCCCTGGCTTTGGGAACCCCTGGGGACCCCCCCGGAGACCCCCCTGGCCCTGGAGACCCCCTGGGGACCCCCCTGGCTTTGGGAACACCCCTGGGGACCCCCCTGGCCCTGGAGACCCCCCAGGGATTCCCCCAGTCCTGGAGACCCCCTGAGGATGCCCCTGGCTTTGGGAACCCCCCTGGGGACCCCCCAGGGACCCCCCTGGCCCTGGAGACCCCCTGGGAACCCCCCTGGCTTTGGGAACCCCCCTGGGGACCCCTCAGGGATCCCCCTGGCCCTGGAGACCCCCCCGGGGAACCCCCTGGCTTTGGGAACCCCCCTGGGGACCCCCCAGGGACCCCCCTGGCCCTGGAGACCCCCTGGGGACCCCCCCTGGCTTTGGGGAACCCCTGGGGACCCCCCGGGGACCCCCCTGGCCCTGGAGACCCCCTGGGGACCCCCCTGGCTTTGGGAACCCCCCTGGGGACCCCCCAGGGACCCCCCCTGGCCCTGGAGAACCCCCAGGGATTCCCCCAGTCCTGGAGACCCCCTGAGGATGCCCCTGGCTTTGGGACCCCCCAGGGACCCCCCTGGCCCTGGAGACCCCCTGGGGACCCCCCTGGCTTTTGGGAACCCCTGGGGACCCCCCAGGGACCCCCCCTGGCCCTGGAGACCCCCTGGGCACCCCCCTGGCTTTGGGGACCCCCCCGGTGACCCCCCCCCTGGCGCTGGGGACGCCCCCCACTCACAGCAGAGCCCTGTCGGGGCGCAGCAGCCGTGGGGAGAACTCGCTCAGCACCTCCAGGAAGGGCAGGTTGAGGGGCGGCCGCCCCGGCCCCCCCGGCTCCTGCAAAGCGAATTGAATCCCCTCCCTGGGGGGGAAGCAGGGGGTGAGTGAGGGTCCCCAAACCACCCCCCCCCCGCCCGGGGACACCCCCAAATCCCACCTGTGCAAGCCGAGCAGCGCCGGGCGGTTGCGGAGCTGGTGGAGGCTGAAGAGGAGGGAGAAGCGTCGCGCCAGGTCCCGGATCTCCAGGAACGATTCGTCCTCGTGGATCTCGGGGCCTGTTTGCAGCAGCAGCTCCGACATCAGCTGTGGGGGACACGGGGGGGTCAGGGGGACACCCCCATACCCCCCAATGGAACCCACGCTTGCCCCAACCCGTCTGCACCTTTTGGAGCATCCTTAAGCCCCCTAAAGACCCCCCAGATTCCCCTGGAGACCCCCTAAGATTCCCCAGAGAGCTCCAGAGCCCCCCCAGTCGAACCAGGGACTAGAACATGGGGACAGGGACCCCCCAAATCCCCCCCCGAGCCCCCCAACCTGCTTCAGGCTGAGCAGCAGCGTGCGCGCCCACTCCTGCCGGTCCATCTGCCGCGTCAGGTTCAGCGTCTCCTTGATGATGTCGCCGTAGTCACCGTAAAACTAAGAGGGGGTGACAATGAGCGTCCCCAGGGCGTCGTGGGGACACTGGGGACACCCCCATGTGTGTCCCCCACCTTCCCGTAGTGCTTGAAGACGTCGGAGGCGGCGCTGAGCTCCAGCACGTTGTAGATGATGAGTTTACAGAAGCCGGCGAGGAGAACCCGGCGCTGGTGCAGCTCCTCGATGCGGCTCTCGCCGTCCTCTGCGGGGACACCGGGGGACAATGAGGGGACAATGAGGGGGACAGGACAATCCCCCCCACCCCGGGGACGTACCGGTGGGCGAGGGCTCGTGTTGGAAGACGTGGTCCATGAGGAAAGCGGCCAGTTGGGACTGCAGCTCCGCGTTGGGCGGCAGCAGCAGCGGCGCCAGCGCCGCCCGCCCGTCCTGCGCCAGCTGCGGCCCGAACACCAGCAGCAGGTCGCTCAGCACCACGAACGCCTGGGGGGACACGGGGACAATGGCCGTGAGCTGGCAACGGGCTCTTGTGGCCAGGAAGCCGATGGTACACGGGGTGGGTTAGAAACGGGGCGGTCAGGAGATCGAGAGAGGTTCTTCTCCCCCTCTACTCTGCCCTTGAAACAAGGGTTTAGTTCACATACTATCAGGATAAACTTGGTGAACATATATATATATATACATACATATATGTATATAATACATATAGGCATAGCACCCTGACAACACCCAATCTCATCTGATCTGGGAAGCTAAGCAGGGTCGGCCCCGGTCGGTACTTGGATGGGAGACCATGAAGGTCAATGCGGGGGATTAGAAGGGGGTGGTCAGGAGATTGAGAGGTTCTCCTGCCCCTCTTCTCTGCCCTTGTAACAAGGGCTTAGTTCACATACTATCAGGATATACTTGGTGAACATATATATACACACACATAGATATATGTACAGCCATACCACCCTGAGAATGCCTGATCTGGGAAGCTAAGCAGGGTCGGCCCCGGTCAGTACTTGGATGGGAGACCATGAAGGTCAATGGTACCCAGGGTGGATTAGAAGGGGGTGGTCAGGAGATCAAGAGGTTCTCCTCCCCCTCTACTCTGCCCTTGCAAAAAGGACTTAGTTCACATACTATCAGCATATACTTGGTGAACATATATATATACATATATATTATATATGTATACTATATCCAGCTATAGCACCCTGACAACACTGATCTGGGAAGCTAAGCAGGGTCGGCTCCGGTCAGTACTTGGATGGGAGACCATGAAGGTCAATGCGGGGGATTAGAAGGGGGTGGTCAGGAGATTGAGAGGTTCTTCTCCCCCTCTACTCTGCCCTTGAATAAAGAATTTAGTTCAGATACTATCAAGATATACTCAGCAAACATATATATATATATACATACATATATATGCATACATAATATGTACAGCCATACCACCCTGAGAGCGCCTCATCTGGGAAGCTAAGCAGGGTCGGCCCCGGTCAGTACTTGGATGGGAGACCAGCCGGCAATACCAGGGTTCTGTGACAAGGTCCCCCCAGTGTCCCCCCCATCGCCCCCCACCTGCTCCTGGACGCCGGGGTCCGGGTCGGTCAGGCAGCTCTGGCACAGCGAGGACACGGTGGTCACGTGGTTCTTGAGGCCGCGCAGCTGCTCCTGGGGGCGGGGGGGGGGGGGGGGGACGCAGGGGACATTAGGGACACCGGGGACACCCCCAAGTTGTCCCCGGGGGTGTCAGCCGCTCACCTGCGGGATGTCGGCGCTGGGGAGGTGCGAGAGCTCCCAGAGGACGTGGAAGTGGACGCAGGTGATGGCGGGGACGAGGACCTGCCGAGGTGGCCCCAGGGTGTCCCCGGGTGTCCCCAGGTGTCCCCAGGGTGTCCCCAGGTGTCCCCAGGGTGTACCTGCGGGGGCACCTCGCCCGTGTCCACCGCGCGCTGCAGGAGCCGGGAACAGGGGTCGAAGAGCTGCCAGGGCGTCAGGTCATGGGCGCTGCGGGGACGGTGGCGTCACCGGGGGACATGGGGACACGGGGGACATGGGGAGGGGGACACGGGCAGCACACGGGGCAGGGGACATGGGGATATGGGGACAGGTACATGGGGATATGGGGACATGGGGACAGGTGGACATGGGGACATGGGGATATGGGGACATAGGGATATGGGGACATGGGGACATGGGGACATGGGGACAGGTGGACATGGAGACAGGTGGACATGGGGACATAGGAATATGGGGACATAGGGATATGGGGACATGGGGATATGGGGACATGGGGACAGGTGGACATGGAGACAGGTGGACATGGGGATATGGGGACAAAGGTATATGGGGATATGGGGACATAGGGATATGGGGATATGGGGACATGGGGATATGGGGATATGGGGACATGGGGATATGGGGACAGGGGGACATGGGGATACGGGGACATGGAGACAGGTGGACATGGGGATATGGGGACATGGGGATATGGGGACATGGGGATATGGGGATACGGGGATATGGGGACAGGGGGACATGGGGACAGGGGGACATGGAGACAGGTGGACATGGGGATATGGGGACAAAGGTATATGGGGATATGGGGACATAGGGATATGGGGACATGGGGATATGGGGACACGGGGATATGGGGACAGGGGGACATGGGGACAGGTGGACATGGGGATATGGGGACAAAGGTATATGGGGATATGGGGACATAGGGATATGGGGACATGGGGATACGGGGACATGGGGATATGGGGACAGGGGGACATGGGGATTATGGGGACATGGGGATATGGGGACAGGGGGACATGGGGACAGGTGGATATGGGAACATGGGGACATAGGGACAGGGGGCCATGGGGACAGGGGAACATGGGGACAGGGGAACATGATGACAAGGACACGGGCAGCACACAGGGCAGGGGACATGGAGCTGGGGACATGGGGGACAGGAGACATGGGGACAGGGACGTGGGCAGCACATGGGGCAGGGGACACACAGGACACCAGGGGACACGGAGGGGGGGGGTGACGTGTCCCCAGGGTCCCCCCTCACTTGAACAGGACCGAGATTCGCTTCAGCGTGGCTGCCGCGCTGTACAGCTCGTCCTCGTCCAGCGCCGCGGCCTGGGGACACGGGGACACCAGGTGGGGACACCGGGGACACCGGGCTTGGGGACACGGAGACACCAGGTGGGGACACCGGGGACACCGGGCTTGGGGACACGGAGACACCAGGTGGGGACACCGGGGACACCGGGCTTGGGGACATGGAGACACCAGGTGGGGACACAGGGACACCAGGTGGGGACACCTGGGACACCGGGCTTGGGGACACGGAGACACCAGGTGGGGACACCGGGGACACCGGGCTTGGGGACACGGAGACACCAGGTGGGGACACCGGGGACACTGGGCTTGGGGACATGGAGACACCAGGTGGGGACACGGGGACACCGGGATGGGGACACAGGGACACCAGGTGGGGACACCTGGGACACCGGGCTTGGGGACATGGAGACACCAGGTGGGGACACGGGGACACCAGGTGGGGACACGGAGACACCAGGTGGGGACACCGGGATGGGGACACGGAGACACCAGGTGGGGACACGGGGACACCGGGATGGGGACACAGGGACACCAGGTGGGGACACCGGGGACACCGGGCTTGGGGACGTGGAGACACCAGGTGGGGACACGGGGACACCAGGTGGGGACACCAGGGACACCGGGCTTGGGGACACAGGGACACCAGGTGGGGACACCGGGGACACTGGGCTTGGGGACACGGGGACACCAGGTGGGGACACTGGGCTTGGGGACACACCAGGATTGGGGACACTGGGGTGGGGACAACAGGGAGGGGGAAACCGGGGGGGACACACTGGGCTTGGGGACACTGGGCAGGGTTGGGGACACAGGCTTGAGGACAACATGGGGACACCGGGGTTGGAACACCAGGGCGACACTGGAGGGACACCGGGATGGGGACACCGGGCTTGGGGACACTGTCCTCATCCTTCTCCTGGCTCCAGGTCACTGTCCCCAACCCCATCCTGGCTCCAGGTCACTGTCCCCTGTCCTGGCTCCAGGTCACTGTCCCCAACCCCATCCTGGCTCCAGGTCACTGTCCCCATTGCGGCTCCAGGTCACTGTCCCCAGCCCCGTTCTGGCTCCAGGTCACTGTCCCCAGCCCCATTCTGGCTCCAGGTCACTGTCCCTAACCCCATCCTGCCTCCAGGTCACTGGCCCCATTGTGGCTCCAGGTCACTGTCCCCAGCCCCGTTCTGGCTCCAGGTCACTGTCCCCAGCCCCATTCTGGCTCCAGGTCACTGTCCCCATTGTGGCTCCAGGTCACTGTCCCCAGACCATCTTGGCTCCAGGTCACTGTCCCTAACCCCATCCTGCCTCCAGGTCACTGTCCCCATTGTGGCTCCAGGTCACTGTCCCCAGCCCCGTTCTGGCTCCAGGTCACTGTCCCCAGCCCCATCCTGCCTCCAGGTCACTGTCCCCTGTCCTGGCTCCAGGTCACTGTCCCCAGCCCCATCCTGCCTCCAGGTCACTGTCCCCTGTCCTGCCTCCAGGTCACTGTCCCCTGTCCTGGCTCCAGGTCACTGTCTCCATTGTGGCTCCAGGTCACTGTCCCCAGACCATCTTGGCTCCAGGTCACTGTCCCCAACCCCATCCTGCCTCCAAGTCACTGTCCCCGTCCTGCCTCCAGGTCACTGTCCCCATTGTGGCTCCACTCCAGGTCACTGTCCCCAGTCCCCAGCGTCCGCGGGTACCTGGAGCAGGTCGGTGACGTCGCGGTGACACTTGTCGGCCAGCTGGTCGGCCATGCGGCTGCGCAGCAGGTCCCCGCGGGCGCGCAGGGCCAGCTCGGGGGCGCAGAGCGCGTGCAGCGCCCGGGACGCGGCCTCCAGCACCGCGGGCGCCGTGTGCTTCTCCGTCACCTCCCGCAGCTGCGCCAGCACCAGCTCCAGGTGCTGCGGGGCACGGGGGACGCGTGGGGACGGAGGATGGGGGACATGGGGACATGGGACATGGAGGACATGGGGATATGGGGACAGGGGGACATGGGGACATGGGGACAGGGGGATATAGGGATATGGGGATATGGGGACAGGGGGACATGGGGATATGGGGACAGAGGGATATGGGGACATGAGGACATGGGGATATGGGGACACGGGGACATGGCGATATGGTGACGTGGGGATATGGGGACAGAGGGATATGGGGACAGGGGGATATGGGGATATGGGGGACACAGGGACACAGCGATATGGTGACATGGGGATATGGGGACCGGGGGACAGGGGGACAAGGGGACATGGGGATATAGGGACAGGGGGATATGAGGATATTGGGACAGGGGGATAAGGGGACACAGGGACATGAGGACATGGGGACATGGGGACAAGGGGAGAGAGGGACATGAGGACATGGGGACGGGGGGATATGGGGATATGGGGACAGGGGGATACGGGGATATGGGGACATGGGGATATGGGGACATGGGAATATGGGGACATGGGGACATGAGGATATGGGGACAGGGGACACGGGGAGAGAGGGACATGAGGATATGGGGACAGGGGGACATGGGGACAGGGGGATATGGGGATATGGGGACAGGGGGATACGGGGATATGGGGACATGGGGACATGAGGATATGGGGACAGGGGACACGGGGACAGGGGGACATGAGGATATGGGGACATGGGGATATGGCGATATGGGGACACTGTTATATGGGGATACGGGGACAGGCGGACATGAGGACAGAGAGATATGGGGACAGGGGGACATGGGGACATGGGGACATGGGGATATGGGGACAGGGGATATGGGGACAACGAGACATAGGGACATGAGAATATGGGGACATGGGGACATGGGGGGACAGGGGATCTGGGGACAACGGGACATAGGGACATGAGGATATGGGGACAGGGGGACATGAGGGGACAGGGGCTCTGGTGACAAGGGGCCCCGCGTGGCAGCACCTTCTCCATGCGGCCGGTGCAGTAGACGCCCAGGTCGAAGCAGCGCAGCACGTCCAGCAGCGGAGCCGCCTTCTCCGCGTCGGCCGAGAACTGCGGGCCACGGGGGGGGGCCGGGGGGGTCAGCGGCGACCCCTCGTCACCGGGGGGGTGTCCCCGTGTCCCCCATGTCCCCTTTGGTGTCCCCGTGTCCCCTTTGGTGTCCCCCGTGTCACCTTGGCCAGCAGCTGCGGCAGCACCGGCGCCAGCGCGTGCGTCAAGCGCGTCCGTTCGTCCGCCTGCGCCCGGCGCTCCCGGGCCAGGGGCTGGGGGGGTCATGGGGGGTTATGGGGGTGTGGGGGGTCCCCGAAGTGTCCCCAGGGTCCCCCCCCCGGGGTGTTGTCACCTTTCGGGGGGGTCCCCGTCCCACCGGGGGGTGGCCCTGGGCCGCCTGTGCCGTGCTGGCCGCCAGAATCTCCACCAGCGCCTTCTCCTGCCGGTCCTGCAGGCCTTGGGGGGGGCAGCTCCCAGTGCCTCCCAGTGCCTCCCAGTATGAGCCCCCAGCTCCCAGTGCCTCCCAGTGCCTCCCAGTATGAGCCCCCAGCTCCCAGTGCCTCCCAGTGCCTCCCAGTATGAGCCCCCAGCTCCCAGTGCCTCCCAGTGCCTCCCAGTATGAGCCCCCAGCTCCCAGTGCCTCCCAGTGCCATCCCAGTACATCCCCATGTCTCCCAGTGCCTCCCAGTGCCTCCCAGTATGAGCCCCCAGCTCCCAGTGCCTCCCAGTGCCATCCCAGTACATCCCCATGTCTCCCAGTGCCATCCCAGTGCCTCCCAGTATGAGCCCCCAGCTCCCAGTGCCTCCCAGTGCCATCCCAGTACATCCCCATGTCTCCCAGTGCCTCCCAGTGCCTCCCAGTATGAGCCCCCAGCTCCCAGTGCCTCCCAGTACCATCCCAGTACATCCCCATGTCGCCCAGTGCCTCCCAGTGCCATCCCATCACATCCCAGTGTCTCCCAGTGCCATCTCAGTTCCTCCCAGTGCCATCCCAGTGCCTCCCAGCACCATTCTATCACGTCCCAGTTCTTCCCAGTGCCATTCCACCACATCCCAGTGCCTCCCAGTTCCTCCCAGTGCCTCCCAGTTCCTTCCAGTTCCTCCCAGTGCCATCCCAGTGCTTCCCAGTGCCTCCCACTGCCATCCCAGTGCCTCCCAGTGCCTCCCAGTGCCATTCCATCACATCCCAGTGCCTCCCGGTTCCTCCCGGTTCCTCCCAGTGCCATCCCAGTGCCTCCCAGTTCCTCCCAATTCCTCCCAGTGCCATCCCAGTTCCTCCCACTGTCTCCCAGTGCCATCCCAGTGTGTCCCAGTGCCATCCCAGTTCCTCCCAGTGCCTCCCAGTTCCTCCCGGTGCCATCCCAGTTCCTCCCACTGTCTCCCAGTGCCATCCCAGTTCCTCCCAGTGCCATTCTATCACACCCCAGGGCCTCCCAGTTCCTCCCAGGGCTTCCCAGTTCCTCCCAGTGCCATCCCAGTTCCTCCCAGTGCCTCCCAGTGCCATCCCAGTGCCTCCCAGTTCCTCCCAATTCCTCCCAGTGCCATCCCAGTTCCTCCCACTGTCTCCCAGTGCCATCCCAGTGCGTCCCAGTGCCATCCCAGTTCCTCCCAGTGCCATTCTATCACACCCCAGTTCCTCCCAGTTCCTCCCAGTTCCTCCCAGTGCCTCCCAGTGCCATCCCATCACATCCCAGTTCCCCTTAGTGTCTCCCACTGCCATCCCAGTTCCTCCCAGTGTCTCCCAGTGCCATCCCATCACATCCCAGCGTCTCCCAGTGCCTCCCAGTGCTCCGCGCACCCTCCTCCAGCAGCACGGCCCCCATGGTGTCCCAGTCGCGCAGCCGGGGGCCCCGCGCAGTCCCACAGACTGTCCACCAGATAGGCCGCGTGTTCGTGGAGCTGGGGGGACACGGGACCATCATGGGGTGCGGGGCCCCCCCAGGACCCCCCAGCATCCCCTCAGAGCCCCCCAGGACCCCCCAGGGCCCCCCAGGGCCCCCCTGACCTCACTCTCGATGAAAAAGGACATAAGGCGCTGGAAGAACGTCCTGTTGTCACCGTCACGAGAGGGGACGCGGTCGGGGTCCCGCTGGGGGTCCAGAAGCCTGGGGACAGCGAGTGTGACGTGGGGACACAGGGACGGACACCAGGGACAGAGCTGGGGACACCAGGGACAGATGGACAAGGGACAGAGCTGGGGACACCAGGCACAGAGCTGGGGACACACGGGGACAGACGGACAAGGGACAGAGCTGGAGACAGCAGGGACAGAGCTGGGGACACCAGGGACAGATGGACAAGGGACAGAGCTGGGGACAGCAGGGACAGAGCTGGGGACACACGGGGACAGACAGACAAGGCATAGAGCTGGGGACACCAGGGACAGACGGACAAGGAACAGAGCTGGTGACAGCAGGGACAGAGCTGGGGACACACGGGGACAGACGGACAAGGGACAGAGCTGGGGACACCAGGGACAGAGCTGGGGACACACAGGGACAGACAGACAAGGGACAGAGCTGGGGACAGCAGGGACAGACAGACAGGGACAGAACTGGGGACACACGGGGACAGACAGACAGGGACAGAGCTGAGGACACACAGGGACAGACAGACAAGGGACAGAGCTGGGGACACATGGGGACAGACAGACAAGGGACAGAGCTGGGGACACCAGGGACAGAGCTGGGGACACACAGGGACAGACGGACAATGGACAGAGCCAGGGACACCAGGGGACAGAGCTGGGGACAGGAAGTGACTGGGGGGGACACTCGGGGCATTGGGGACCCCCAGGTGTCCCCTGCGGTACAGGAAGTGATGAGGGGACAGTTGGGGACGTTGGGGACCCCCCGGTGTCCCCTGCGGTACAGGAAGTGATGAGGGGACAGTTGGGGACGTTGGGGACCCCCTGGTGTCCCCTGCGGTACAGGAAGTGATGAGGGGGACAGTTGGGGACGTTGGGGACCCCCCGGTGTCCCCTGCGGTACAGGAAGTGATGAGGGGACAGTTGGGGACGTTGGGGACCCCCCGGTGTCACCTGCGGTACAGGATGTGATGAGGGGACATTTGGGGACATTGGGGACCCCCTGGTGTCCCCTGCGGTACAGGAAGTGATGAGGGGACAGTTGGGGACATTGGGGACCCCCCCGGTGTCCCCTGCGGTACAGGAAGTGATGAGGGGACAGTTGGGGACATTGGGGACCCCCCGGTGTCCCCTGCGGTACAGGAAGTGATGAGGGGACAGTTGGGGATGTTGGGGACCCCCTGGTGTCCCCTGCGGTACAGGAAGTGATGAGGGGACAGTTGGGGACATTGGGGACCCCCTGGTGTCCCCTGCGGTACAGGAAGTGATGAGGGGACAGTTGGGGACATTGGGGATGCCCCGGTGTCCCCTGCGGTACAGGAAGTGATGAGGGGACAGTTGGGGACCCCCCGGTGTCCCCTGCGGTACAGGAAGTGATGAGGGGACAGTTGGGGACGTTGGGGACCCCCCGGTGTCCCCTGCGGTACAGGAAGTGATGAGGGGACAGTTGGGGACGTTGGGGACCCCCCGGTGTCACCTGCGGTACAGGAAGCGCCCGGCGGCCGCCGCCAGCGCCCGGTTGGCCACGAACACCACGGGGTAGACGCTGTGACAATCGTCCTCGCTCAGCGCGTCCTCCATGGTGCTGCGGGGACACCGGGGACACCGGGGGGGTGGCCACATGTCCCACCCCCCCCGGGCTGTGACCCTGTGTCACCCATGTCCCCCCTGGTTGTGACTCTGTGTCCCCATCCCTTGGCCCTGTGTCCCCAAGGCCCTGGTTGACAGCAGGACCCCAGCCCCCGGGTGGCCCCCCAGCCCTGTCACCTGTCCCCGTGTCCCCTGTGTCCCCATGTCCCCTCTTGTCCCATCACCTGTCTCCATGTCCCTATGTCCCCTGTGTCCCCACCGTGTCCCCATGTCCCCCCCGTGTCCCCACATCCCCCATGTCCCACCCTGTGTCCCCATGTCCCCTATGTCCCCATGTCCCCCATGTCCCTATGTCCCCCATGTCCCCAATGTCCCCCCAGTGTCCCCATGTCCCCAGTGTCCCCATGTCCCCTGTGTCCCCATGTCCCCCCTTGTCCCATCACCTGTCTCCATGTCCCCGTGTCCCCCATGTCCTGCCCCCCATGTCCCCATGTCCCCCATGTTCCCCCCATGTCCCCATGTCCCCGTGTCCTCATGTCCCCCCACCATCCCACATGTCCCCCGATGTCCCCATGTCCCCCATGTCCTCATGTCCCCCGTGTCCCCATGTCCCCCCTTGTCCCATCACCTGTCTCCATGTCCCCATGTCCCCCGTGTCCCCCTCGTGTCCCCATGTCCCTTGTGTCCTCATGTCCCCCGGTGTCACTACGTCACCCATGTCCCTGCATCCCCCGATGTCCCCATGTCCCCCATGTCCTCATGTCCCCCATGTCCCCATGTCCCCCCTTGTCTCATCACCTGTCTCCATGTCCCCATGTCCCCCGTGTCCCCCTCGTGTCCCCATGTCCCTTGTGTCCCCATGACCCCCCGTGTCACTATGTCCCCCATGTCCCTACATCCCCCACATGTCCCATGTCCCCCCTTGTCCCATCACCTGTCTCCATGTCCCCATGTCCCCCATGTCCCCCTCATGTCCCCATGTCCCTTGTGTCCCCATGTCCCCCCGTGTCACTATGTCCCCCATGTCCCTACATCCCCCAATGTCCCCATGTCCCCCATGTCCTCATGTCCCCCGTGTCCCCATGTCCCCCCTTGTCCCATCACCTGTCTCCATGTCCCCAAGTCCCCCATGTCCCCCCTCGTGTCCCCATGTCCCTTGTGTCCCCGTGTCCCCCATGTCCCCATGTCCCCCCCAACCCCATCACCTGTCCCCACGTCACCATGTCCGTGTCTCCACGTCCCCTGTGTCCCCACCCCCCCCGTGTCCCCATGTCCCCCGTGTCCCCCAACTCACTCCAGCATCACCGTCAGCAGCTTCACCACCTCCACGGCCACCTCGGGCTCCTTGTCGAGCACCATGGACACCATGCGCATCTGGCGAGGGTGACACAACCGGTGTCACCCCCTGGGGACACAGGACACCCCAGGACCCCCTTGGGATCCCCCCAAGACCCCCCGGGACCCCTCCTGACCTTGAACCTGCTGGTGAACAGCTCCATGTGCGCTGCCGTGTCCCTCCGCCCGTACAGCCCCTGCAGCGCCTTCACGCACTGCAGCCGCACGTCCCGCTGCTGCGGGGACGGGGACGCTCAGCGTGGGGGGGGCACTGGGATGTGCTGGGATGGCACTGGGGGGCACTGGAGGGGCACTGGGAGGCACTGGGATGTGCTGGGATGGCACTGGGGGGCACTGGAGGGGCACTGGGAGGCACTGGGATGTGCTGGGATGGCACTGGGGGCCACTGGAGGGGCACTGGGAGGCACTGGGATGTGCTGGGATGGCACTGGGGGGCACTGGAGGGGCACTGGGAGGCACTGGGATGTGCTGGGATGGCACTGGGGGGCACTGGAGGGGCACTGGGAGGCACTGGGAGGCACTGGGATGTGCTGGGATGGCACTGGGAGGCACTGGGATGTGCTGGGATGGCACTGGGGGGCACTGGAGGGGCACTGGGAGGCACTGGGAGGCACTGGGATGGTATTGGGAGGCACTGGGATGTGCTGGGATGGTATTGGGAGGCACTGGGATGTGCTGGGATGGCACTGGGGGGCACCAGGATGTGATGGGGGCACTGGAGGGCACTGGGAGGCACTGGGATGTGCTGGGATGGCACTGGGGGGCACTGGGATGGTACTGGGAGGCACTGGGAGGCACTGGGATGTGGTGGGGGGCACTGGGGTGTCCCTTTGTCCCCCCCGCCCCCCCCCCACCTTGTCGTGCAGCGTCCAGCCGATGTACTTGAGGTGCCCGTCGGTGAGGAAGGAGGCGGCGTAGCTGCGCATCCACGTCCCCAGCTCCTCCATGCACAGCGCGCGGATCTCGGGGACGATGTCCCTGTCACCGAGCGGGGTGACACAGGGTGAGGGGTGACAACAACACCCGGTGGTGCCGGGTCCCCCCCCGCCCGGGGCTCCCCCGGTTCTGCCCCCCAAACCTGTAGCGGTGAACGAAGACGCCCTTGAACACGGCGTTCATCATGCTCTCGATCTCCTGCTGCTGCTCCTGGAGCTGGGGGGAAATGGGGCTCAGGGGGGCTCTATGGGGCTCAAGGGGGCTCTATGGGGCTCAGTGAGGCTCAAGGGGGCTCAAGGGGGCTCAGAAGGGCTCAGTGGGGCTCCATGGGGCTCAATAGGGCTCAGAGGGGCTCAACAGGGCTCAACGGGGCTCAGGGGGGCTCAATGGGGCTCAATAGGGCTCAGAGGGGCTGAGAGGAGCTCACTGGGGCTCTATGGGGCTCAATGGGGCTGAGAGGGGCTCAGTGGGGCTCAGAGGGGCTCTATGGGGCTCAATAGGGCTCAACAGGACTGAGAGGGGCTCGGTGGGGCTGAGAGGGGCTCAGTGGGGCTCTATGGGGCTCAGTAGGGCTCAGAGGAGCTCAGTGGGGCTTGGGGGGCTCAGGGGGGTTCGGTGGGGCTCTATAGGGCTCACTGGGGCTCAGAGCGATGTCTATGGGTCTCTATGGGTCTCAGTGGGGCTCAGAGGGATCTCTATGGGGCTCAGAGGGATCTCTGTGGGTCTCTATGGGTCTCACTGGGACATCTATGTGTCCCAGTGGGTCTCAGTGGATGTCTATGGGTCTCAGTGGGTCTCAGTGGGTCTCAGTGGATGTCTATGGGTCTCAGTGGGTCTCAGTGGATGTCTATGGGTTTCAGTGGGTCTCAGTGGGGCTCAGTGGCTATCAGTGGATATCAGTGGATATCAGTGAGTCTCAGTGGGTCTCAGTGGATGTCTATGGGTCTCAGTGGGTCTCTATGGGTCTCAGTGGATGTCTATGGGTCTCAGTGGGTCTCAGTGGATGTCTATGGATGTCTATGGGTCTCAGTGGGTCTCAGTGGGTCTCAGTGGATGTCTATGGGTCTCAGTGGGTGTCTATGGGTCTCAGTGGGTCTCAGTGGGTGTCTATGGGTCTCAGTGGATGTCTATGGGTCTCAGTGGGTCTCAGTGGGTGTCTATGGGTCTCAGTGGATGTCTATGGGTCTCAGTGGGTCTCAGCGGGTGTCTATGGGTCTCAGTGGATGTCTATGGGTCTCAGTGGGTCTCAGTGGGTGTCTATGGGTCTCAGTGGGTCTCAGTGGGTGTCTATGGGTCTCAGTGGATGTCTATGGGTCTCAGTGGGTCTCAGCGGGTGTCTATGGGTCTCAGTGGATGTCTATGGGTCTCAGTGGGTCTCAGTGGGTCTCAGTGGGGCTCAGAGGGATGTCTATGGGTCTCAGCGGATGTCTATGGGTCTCAGTGGGTCTCAGTGGGTCTCAGTGGGATGTCTATGTGTCTCAGTGGGTCTCAGTGGATGTCTATGGGTCTCAGTGGGTCTCAGTGGGGCTCAGAGGGATGTCTATGGGTCCCAGCGGACGTCTATGGGGCTCAGCCCCCCGGCACCTCGCGCTGCTTGTCCAGCAGCCCCTCCATCCTCTCGGTGCCGCGCCGCCCGGGCCCCTTGGCGCGCTCGGCCTCCAGCTGCCGCTGGTTGTTGTCCCGGCGCTCGCTCAGCCCCAGCGCCACCGTCACCAGCGCCGTCATCACCTTCAGGGCTGGGGACGGGGGACACGCCGTGGGCACCCCCAGGCTGCCCCCAGTCCGTGCCAGTGCGCCCAGTCCGTCCCAGTGCGCCCAGTCCGTCCCAGTGTGCCCAGTCCATCCCAGTGCGCCCAGTCCGTCCCAGTGCGCCCAGTCCGTCCCAGTGCTCTCCCAGTCCATCCCAGTGCTCTCCCAGTCCATCCCAGTGCGCCCAGTCCATCCCAGTGCTCTCCCAGTCCATCCCAGTGCGCCCAGTCCGTCCCAGTGTGCCCAGTCCATCCCAGTGCGCCCAGTCCGTCCCAGTGCGCCCAGTCCGTCCCAGCGCTCTTCCAGTCCATCCCAGTGCGCCCAGTCCATCCCAGTGCTCTCCCAGTCCATCCCAGTGCGCCCAGTCCGTCCCAGTGCGCCCAGTCCATCCCAGTGCTCTTCCAGTCCATCCCAGTGCGCCCAGTCCATCCCAGTGCTCTCCCAGTCCATCCCAGTGCGCCCAGTCCGTCCCAGTGCTCTCCCAGTCCATCCCAGTGCGCCCAGTCCGTCCCAGTGCGCCCAGTCCATCCCAGTGCTCTCCCAGTCCATCCCAGTGCTCTCCCAGCCCGTCCCAGTGTGCCCAGTCCGTCCCGGGGAGCCCAGGCCATCCCAGTGCGCCCAGTCCGTCCCAGTGCTCTCCCAGTCCATCCCAGTGCTCTCCCAGTCCGTCCCAGTGCGCCCAGTCCATCCCAGTGCTCTCCCAGTCCATCCCAGTGCTCCCAGTCCCATCCCAGTCCCTCCCAGTCCATCCCAGTCCCTCCCAGTCCCATCCCAGTGCTCCCAGTCCATCCCAGTGTTCTCCCAGTCCCCCCAGTCCCTCCCAGTACCCCCCCACTCCCCCCAAGTCCCATCCCAGTCCCTCCCATTGTTCTCCCAGTGCTCTCCCAGTTCCTCCCAGTCCCTCCTATTGTTCTCCCAGTGTTCTCAGTCCCTCCCAGTGTCCTCCCAGTACTCTCCCAGTCCCTCCCAGTGCTCCCAGTCTCATCCCAGTCCCTCCCAGTCCCTCCCAGTCCCTCCCACTCTCTCCCAGTCCCATCCCAGTCCCTCTCATTGTTCTCCCAGTGTTCTCAGTCCCTCTCAGTGCTCTCCCAGTCCATCCCAGCGCTCCCAGTCCCATCCCAGTCCCTCCCAGTCCATCCCAGTCCCTCCCAGTCCCATCCCAGTGCTCCCAGTCCCCCCAGTGTTCTCCCAGTCCCATCCCAGTCCCTCCCATTGTTCTCCCAGTGCTCCCAGTCCCTCCCAGTCCCATCCCAGTCCCTCCCAGTCCCTTCCATTGTTCTCCCAGTACTCCCAGTGCCATTCCACTCTCTCCCAGTCCCATCCCAGTCCCTCCCATTGTTCTCCCAGTACTCCCAGTGCCATCCCACTCTCTCCCAGTCCCATCCCAGTCTCTCCCAGTGCTCCCAGTCCCATCCCAGTCTCTCCCAGTGCTCCCAGTCCCATCCCGGTCCCTCCCATTGTTCTCCCAGTGCTCCCAGTCCCATCCCAGTCCCATCCCAGTCCCTCCCATTGTTCTCCCAGTGCTCCCAGTCCCTCCCATTGTTCTCCCAGTACTCCCAGTGCCATCCCACTCTCTCCCAGTCCCATCCCAGTCTCTCCCAGTGCTCCCAGTCCCATCCCGGTCCCTCCCATTGTTCTCCCAGTGCTACCAGTCCCTCCCAGTCCCATCCCAGTCCCTCCCAGTCCCTCCCATTGTTCTCCCAGTACTCCCAGTGCCATCCCACTCTCTCCCAGTCCATCCCAGTCCCTCCCAGTCCCATCCCAGTGCTCCCAGTCCCTCCCAGTGTTCTCCCAGTCCCATCCCAGTCCCTCCCATTGTTCTCCCAGTGCTCTCCCAGTCCCTCCCATTGTTCTCCCAGTGTTCTCAGTCCCTCCCAGTGCTCTCCCAGTCCCTCCCAGTGCTCCCAGTCCCATCCCAGTCCCTCCCAGTCCATCCCAGTCCCTCCCAGTCCCATCCCAGTGCTCCCAGTCCCTCCCAGTGCTCTCCCAGTCCCATCCTGGTCCCTCCCATTGTTCTCCCAGTGCTCCCAGTCCCTCCCAGTCCCATCCCAGTCTCTCCCAGTCCCTCCCAGTCCCCCCAGCCCCCCCATCCCCCGTCCCCCTTACCCGCCAGCGTGCCGGTGTGCCGGAATGCCCTGACGGGCGAGTCGGCGAGGCCGGTGAGCAGCGAGACGAGGGCGGGCAGCAGGAACTCGTCGTACACCACGCTCAGCTGCCCCCGCAGCACCGCGGCGCCCAGCAGCTCGCCGAACCCCGCGCGGAACCGGCGCCAGCGCCGCCCGCCCCGCGCCAGCGGGTACGCGGGGGACTCCTGCGGGCGGAATCAACGCCGGGCTCACCACGGGGGGAGAAACGGGCGCGTGGCGCAAGGGGGGCCTCGGGGCCCAAAATGGCGCCAGAATCACCTCAGGGAACAAAATGGCGCCAGATTCACCTCAGGGAACAAAATGGCGTCAGAATCACCTCAGGGGCAAAATGGCGCCAGAATCACCTCAGGGGACAAAATGGCGCCAGAATCACCTCAGGGAACAAAATGGCGCCAGAATCACCTCAGGGAACAAAATGGCGCCAGATTCACCTCAGGGAACAAAATGGCGCCAGATTCACCTCAGGCGCAAAATGGCGCCAGAATCACCTCAGGGAACAAAATGGCGCCAGATTCACCTCAGGCGCAAAATGGCGTCAGAATCACCTCAGGGCACAAAATGGCGCCAGAATCACCTCAGGGGACAAAATGGCGCCAGAATCACCTCAGGACCCAAAATGGCACCAGAATCACCTCAGGGAACAAAATGGCGTCAGAATCACCTCAGGGGCAAAATGGCGCCAGAATCACCTCAGGGAACAAAATGGCGCCAGAATCACCTCAGGGAACAAAATGGCGCCAGATTCACCTCAGGGAACAAAATGGCGCCAGAATCACCTCAGGGAACAAAATGGCGCCAGATTCACCTCAGGGAACAAAATGGCGTCAGAATCACCTCAGGGGCAAAATGGCGCCAGAATCACCTCAGGGAACAAAATGGCGCCAGAATCACCTCAGGGAACAAAATGGCGCCAGAATCACCTCAGGACCCAAAATGGCACCAGAATCACCTCAGGGGACAAAATGGCGCCAGAATCACCTCAGGGAACAAAATGGCGTCAGAATCACCTCAGGGAACAAAATGGCGTCAGAATCACCTCAGGGGCAAAATGGCGCCAGAATCACCTCAGGGAACAAAATGGCGCCAGAATCACCTCAGGGGCAAAATGGCGCCAGAATCACCTCAGGAGACAAAATGGCGCCAGAATCACCTCAGGGAACAAAATGGCGTCAGAATCACCTCAGGGAACAAAATGGCGCCAGAATCACCTCAGGGGCAAAATGGCGCCAGAATCACCTCAGGGAACAAAATGGCGCCAGAATCACCTCAGGGAACAAAATGGCGCCAGAATCACCTCAGGGAACAAAATGGCGCCAGATTCACCTCAGGCGCAAAATGGCGCCAGAATCACCTCAGGGAACAAAATGGCGCCAGATTCACCTCAGGCGCAAAATGGCGCCAGAATCACCTCAGGGAACAAAATGGCGCCAGATTCACCTCAGGGGCAAAATGGCGTCAGAATCACCTCAGGGAACAAAATGGCGCCAGAATCACCTCAGGGAACAAAATGGCGCCAGATTCACCTCAGGGAACAAAATGGCGCCAGATTCACCTCAGGGAACAAAATGGCGCCAGAATCACCTCAGGGGCAAAATGGCGCCAGAATCACCTCAGGAGACAAAATGGCGCCAGAATCACCTCAGGGAACAAAATGGCGCCAGAATCACCTCAGGGAACAAAATGGCGCCAGAATCACCTCAGGGAACAAAATGGCGCCAGAATCACCTCAGGGGCAAAATGGCGCCAGAATCACCTCAGGGAACAAAATGGCGCCAGATTCACCTCAGGGAACAAAATGGCGCCAGAATCACCTCAGGGAACAAAATGGCGCCAGAATCACCTCAGGGGACAAAATGGCGCCAAAATCACCTCAGGGAACAAAATGGCAGCTCCAGGGGCACCAATTTTGGGAGTTTTAGCCTCAAATTCATTGTATAATGGTCAAAAATGTAAAAAAGTGACTAATGTGGAAATTATCCATTAATAGAGTTACCACTAAGCTGCTTCAAAATGGCGGCGCCAGAATCACCTCAGGGAACAAAATGGCGCCAGAATCACCTCAGGACCCAAAATGGCGCCAGAATCACCTCAGGGAACAAAATGGCGCCAGAATCACCTCAGGACCCAAAATGGCACCAGAATCACCTCAGGGGACAAAATGGCGCCAGAATCACCTCAGGGAACAAAATGGCACCAGAATCACCTCAGGGGACAAAATGGCGCCAGAATCACCTCAGGGAACAAAATGGCGCCAGATTCACCTCAGGGAACAAAATGGCGTCAGAATCACCTCAGGGGCAAAATGGCGCCAGAATCACCTCAGGGAACAAAATGGCGCCAGATTCACCTCAGGCGCAAAATGGCGCCAGAATCACCTCAGGGAACAAAATGGCGCCAGAATCACCTCAGGGAACAAAATGGCGCCAGATTCACCTCAGGGAACAAAATGGCGCCAGAATCACCTCAGGGAACAAAATGGCGCCAGAATCACCTCAGGGAACAAAATGGCGCCAGATTCACCTCAGGGAACAAAATGGCGCCAGAATCACCTCAGGGGCAAAATGGCGCCAGAATCACCTCAGGGAACAAAATGGCGCCAAAATCACCTCAGGGAACAAAATGGTGGCTCCAGGAGAACCAATTTAGGGTGTTTTAGCGTCAAATTCATTATATAATGGTCAAAAACGTACAAAGAGTGACTAATGCGAGAATTATCCATAAACAAAGCGACCTCTGAACTGCTTCAAAATGGCAGCACCAGAATCACCTGAGGCAACAAAATGGTGGCTCCAGGGGCACCAATTTGGGGAGTTTTAGCCTCAAATTCATTGTCTAATGGTCAAAAATGTACAAAAAATGATGAATGTGGAAATTATCCATTAATAGAGTGACCACTAAGCTGCTTCATAATGGCGGCGCCAGAATCACCTCAGGACCCAAAATGGCGCCAGAATCACCTCAGGACCCAAAATGGCGCCAGAATCACCTCAGGGGACAAAATGGCGCCAGAATCACCTCAGGGCCCCAAACGGCCCCAACGGCCCCAATTTTGGGGTTTTTTGGCCTCGAAGAAACACTTTGCTTTCTTCTTTTCACCCCAAACCCCCCCAAAACGCCCCCAAAATGCCCCAAAACCCCCCCGATACCTCCGCAAAGTCCTCGGTGAGGCGCTGGATGATCTGGGAGTTCTGGAGGGTGCGGAACATCTCGGGGGTCACCACACCTGGGGGGCCCATCACCAAATACCAACGTTTTGAGGAGAAAACCCCCTATTTTACCAAATCCCAGCAAATTTCAATACTGTTTTACCAAATCACACCAAGTTTTGAGGCGGAAATTTAATGTTTTAACCAAACCCGGCGAATATTTGGGGTGAAAACTCAGCATTGGAACCAAACCCAGCACTTTTTTGGGTTATAATTCAGCATATTAACAAAAACCAACAGTTTTTTTGAGAGGGAAAGCTCCATATTTTAGCAAATCCCGGTAAATTTTGAGGGAAATTTGGTGTTTTAACCAAACCCACCAACATTTTGAGGTGAAAATTTGGTGTTTTAACCAAACCCACCAACATTTTGAGAGAAAAACATAGTGTTTTAACCAAACCCAGCAAATATTTGGGGGGAAAATTTGGTGTTTTAACCAAACCCACCAACATTTTAAGGTGAAAATTTGCTGTTTTAACCAAACTCACCAACATTTTGAGGGGAAAATTTGGTGTTTTAACCAAACTCACCAGCATTTTAGGGTGAAAATTTGGCGTTTTAACCAAACCCACCAACATTTTAAGGTGCAAATTTGGTGTTTTAACCAAACTCACCAGCATTTTAAGGCTAAAAATCGGTGTTTTAACCAAACCCACCAACATTTTAAGGTGCAAATTTGGTGTTTTAACCAAACTCACCAACATTTTGAGGGGAAAATTTGGTGTTTTAACCAAACTCACCAATATTTTCAAGGGAAAATTTGGTGTTTTAACCAAACCCAGCAAATATTTGGGGGGAAAACTCGCTGTTCTAACAAACCTCAGCACCCATTTAGGGCGGGAAACTCGCTGTTGTATCCAAACCCATCACTTTTTTGAGGTGAAATCGGCTCTTTTAACAACTTTAGGGTGGGAAATTCAGCGTTTTAACCAAAACCGGCGGATATTTGGGTGGAAAAGCGGCGTTTTCACCAACCGCGGCAGCCGCAGGAGCGGACGATGAAGTTGAGCAGCTCCAGGAATCCGGATTCGCGGTCCCGTTTGTACGTGTCCAACCACTCGTCCACCAGCGTCTGCGGGACGGACGGACACCCCCGTGGGGACACACGGACACCCCCGTGGGGACGGACGGACGCCCCCCAGGTGCGTCCATAGGGGTTTATGGCGCGGGGGGGGGGGCGTCGGTACCTCCACGGCGATTTTGGCCGACATGATGGCGGCGAAAAGGTGGTTGGGGTCCGGGGGGGTGGGGGAGGGGCTGGCGCGGTCGCTGCGACGGGGACGTTTGGGGACCTGGGGACATGGGGATGGGTCAATGGGTCAATGGGTCAATGGATCAAGATGGGTCAATGAGTTGGGATGGGTCAATAGGTCAATGAGTCAATGGGTCAAGATGGGTCAATGAGTTGGGATGGGTCAATGGGTCAAGATGGGTCAATGAGTTGGGATGGGTCAATGGGTCAATGGGTCAGGATGGGTCAATGGGTCAAGATGGGTCAATGGGTCAGGATGGGTCAATGGGTCAGGATGGGGGTCAAGACGGGTTAATGGGTCAGGATGGGGGTCAAGACGGGTTAATGGGTCAGGATGGGGGTCAATGGGTCAGGAAGGGTCAATGGGTCAAGATGGGTCAATGGGTCAAGATGGGTCAATAGGTCAATGGGTCAGGATGGGTCAATGAGTTGGGATGGGTCAATAGGTCAATGGGTCAATGGGTCAAGATGGGTCAATGAGTTGGGATGGGTCAATGGGTCAAGATGGGTCAATGGGTCAGGATGGGTCAATGGGTCAGGATGGGGGTCAAGATGGGTTAATGGGTCAGGATGGGGGTCAATGGGTCAGGATGGGTCAATGGGTCAAGATGGGTCAATGGATCAAGATGGGTCAATAGGTCAATAGGTCAATGGGTCAGGATGGGTCAATGGGTCAGGATGGGGGTCAAGATGGGTTAATGGGTCAGGATGGGGGTCAATGGGTCAGGATGGGTCACTGGGTCAAGATGGGTCAATGGATCAAGATGGGTCAATAGGTCAATAGGTCAATGGGTCAGGATGGGTCAATGGGTCAAGATGGGTCAATAGGTCAATGGGTCAGGATGGGTCAATGGGTCAGGATGGGTCAAGATGGGTCAATGGGTCAAGATGGGTCAATGGGTCCAGATGGGTCAATGGGTCAGGATGGGTCAATGGGCCAATGAGTCTGGATGGGAGTCAAGACGGGTCAATGAGTCGGGATGGGTCAATGGGTCAACAGGTCAATGGGTTAGGATGGGTCAATGGGTCAGGATGATCAGTGGGTCAGGATGGGGGTCAGGATGGGCCAATGGGTCAAGATGGGACAGGATGGGTCAATGGGTCAAAATGGGTCAATGGGTCAGGATGGGTCATGACAGGATCACATGAGGTCAAGATGGGTCAATGGGTCAGGATGGGGGTCAGGATGGGTCAATGGGTCAATAGATCAGGATGGGGGTCCAGATGGAACAAGGGGTCAGGATAGGTCAATGGGTCAATAGGTCAGGATGGGTCAATGGGTCATAATGGGTCAATGGGTCAATAGGTCAGGATGAGGGTCAAGATGGACCAATGGGTCAGGATGGGTCAATAGGTCAGTAGGTCAGGATGAGGATCAGGATGGGTCAGTGGGTCAGGATGGGGTCAAGATGGGTCAGGATGGGGTCAAGGTCAAGGGGTCCCAGTCATTCCAGGTTCCCACGGAAGGTTCCACACGCACGTTCCCGCGGGGGGGCCCGCGGGGGGGTCCCCTCTTCCCCTGTGGCCGCGTCTCCTCAAAGTCGCTGCCGGAGCCATCGCTGCCGACATCCCTGGGGGGAACGGGGGGGTCAGCACGGCCGGGGGAACAGCCGCAGCCCCCCCGCGCCCCCCCACACTCACGGGCTGTCCGGGGGGGTCGGCGATGCTGGGGGGCTGCTCACCCCCCCCCCCGGTGGAAGCGGAGCCGGAGGAGCCGCCCTGAGCACCGGACGAGCGCCGGGGGGACATGGGGACAGCGGGGGGGACACCTGGGGGACACGGTGGGGGGGGAGGGGTGAGACCCCCTGACCCCCCCCCCAAGTCACACCGGGTGGTTCATCCCACCCCCCCAGTCACACCAGGTGGTTCAACCCCCCCCACCTCCCCCCCCGCCGTCACACGGGGTGGTTTATCCCCCCCTGACCCCCCCTTCCCGGTCACATCGGGTGGTTCATCCCCCCCCCGGTCACACCGGGTGGTTCATCCCCCCCCCCCGGTCACACCGGGTGGTTCATCCCCCCCGACTCCCCCCACCCCGGTCACCCCAAGTGGTTCATCCCCCCCCCCGGTCACCCCAGGTGGTTCATCCACCCCCCCCCCCCCCCCCCCACCCCGGTCACCCCTGGTGGTTCAGTCTCCCCCCCCCACCTCCCGGCGCCCCGTTTTCCCGCGTTTTCCCCTGTTTTCCCGCGTTTCGCGTCGCCTCACGCGCGCGCGGAGCCAACGACGTCACGCCCAGCACGTGCGGGCCCCGCAGCTGCGCGCGCAGGCGAAGCCACGCCCACCACCACCCCCCCACCCACCAACAACCCTACCCACCAACCCGGCACCGCGACGTACAAGAGGGCGTGGCCTCCCCTTTAGCCCCGCCCACTCAGCGGGGGGCGTGGCCTCCCCGGCCGGCCCCACGTGGCAGCGGGATGTGGCGGGGGGGGGGGGCAGTTCCTATAGGGTTCTACGGGGGGGTCGTTGTGTCCTGGGAATCCCCTACGGCCCCGGGGTCCTATAGAACCCCTGTGCCCCCCCCATATGTCCCATAGGTCCCGCCGTTCTGGGGTTCCCTATAGCCCCCCTTGTTCTGGGGGTCCCCTATACCCCACCCTGTTCTGGGGTCCCCTATAGTCCCCCCCGTTCTAGGGTCCCCCTATAGCCCCCATGTCCAGGGGGTCCCCTATAGCCCCCCCCCCATTCTGGGGTCCCCTATAGCCCCCCTTGTTCTGCGAGTCCCCTATAACCGATCCCCCCGCCCCGTTCTGGGGTTCCCTATAGCCCCCCCCGTTCTGGGGTCCCCTATACCCTCCCTATTCTGGGGGTGCCCTATACCCCCTCCTTGTTCTGGGGGTCCCCTATAGCCCCCCCGTTCTAGGGTCCCCCTATAGCCCCCCCCGTTCTGGGGTCCCCTATAGCCCCCCTTGTTCTGGGGGTCCCCTATAGCCCCCCCGTTCTGGGGTCCCCTATACCCTCCCTATTCTGGGGGTGCCCTATACCCCCTCCTTGTTCTGGGGGTCCCCTATAGCCCCCCCGTTCCAGGGTCCCCCTATAGTCCCCCCCGTTCTAGGGTCCCCCTATACCCCCCCCCATTCTGGCGTCCCCTACCGCCCCACTGTCCAGGGGGTCCCCTATAGCCCCCCCCCGTTCTGGGGTCCCCTATAGCCCCCCTTGTTCTGGGGGTCCCCTATACCCCCCCCTGTTCTGGGGGTCCCCTATAGCCCCCCCCATTCTGGCGTCCCCTACAGCCCCGCTGTCCAGGGAGTCCCCTATAGCCCCCCCGTTCTGGGGTCCCCTATAGCCCCCCTTGTTCTGGGGGTCCCCTATACCCCCCCCCCCGTTTTGGGGTCCCCTATAGCCCCCGAACACCGTGGCCCCGTCCGTTCCCGCTCGGCCCCGGCATCTCCATGATCCTGGGTGGGGGGGGGGGGGGCTCCCTCACCTCCATATATCCCGGGGTGGGGGGGATCCCCCCACTCACCCCCGTGTTCCCCCCCCGCCCCCAATCCTTCCCAGTGCTCCCAGTTTCCCCCAGCGGGGGCGCGGGGGGCCGTCCCGGTACCGGGGGCCGCCCCGGTGCGGCGGGCGGGGCGGGACAGCGGGAGACAAAGAGGAAAACTTGGTGGAGAGAACGGGAGAAGCGGCCGGGACAGCGCCCCCCCCCCCCGAACAGCGACCCCCCCCCCGCCCCGGGACAGCGACCCCCCGAGCCCCCCCGGCCCGGTGAACGGGGCGGCCGGAGCTCCGGTCCGGTGCCGATCCTGATCCATCCCGGGATGCGGCGGCGCTGAGCGGGAGGCGGCTGGTGAGTGCGGGGGAACGGGAACGGGGGGGAAAGTAACGGGAACGGGGGGGAAAGTAACGGGAATGGGGGGGAAAGTAACGGGAATGGGGGGGAAATAACGGGAACGGGACAGAACGGGAACGGGGGAACGGGAACGGGGAGGAACGGGATGGGGGGAACGGGACAGAGCGGGAACGGGGAGGAACGGGATGGGGGGAACGGGACAGAGCGGGAACGGGGAGGAACGGGATGGGGGGAACGGGACAGAACGGGAACGGGGGACTGGGACGGGGGGAACGGGGGAACGGGAACGGGGAGGAACGGGATGGGGGGAACGGGACAGAGCGGGAACGGGGAGGAACGGGATGGGGGGAACGGGACAGAGCGGGAACGGGGAGGAACGGGATGGGGGGAACGGGACAGAACGGGAACGGGGGACTGGGACGGGGGGAACGGGGGAACGGGAACGGGGAGGAACGGGATGGGGGGACCGGGATGGGGAAAACGGGACAGAACGGGACGGGGGAACCGGGGGAACCGGGAACAGGGAGGACCAGGGGGCACCAGGACCAGGGGAAACGGGGGGACCAGAGGGGACCGGGGGCCACTAGGACCATGGGGACCGGGGGGGGCAATGGGGGGCACTAGGACCATGGGGTCCGGGGGCACTAGGACCATGGGGACCGGGGCAGGCAATGGGGGGCACTAGGACCATGGGGACCAGGGGGCAATGGGGGGCACTAGGACCATGGGGGTTTGGGGGACACTAGGACCATGGGGGACCGGGGGACAATGGGGGGGCACTAGGACCATGGGGTCCGTGGGGCACTAGGACCAGGGGGGACCGGGGGGCAATGGGGGGCACTAGGACCATGGGGTCCAGGGGCACTAGGACCAAGGGGACCGGGGGGCAATGGGGGGCTCTAGGACCATGGGGGTTCAGGGGGCAATGGAGGTCAGTAGGAGCATGGGGGTTTGGGGGACACTAGGACCATGGGGGACCGGGGGGCAATGGGGGGCACTAGGACCATGGGGGACCGGGGGGCAATGGGGGGCACTAGGACCATGGGGTCCGGGGGCACTAGGACCATGGGGGTTTGGGGCACACTAGGACCATGGGGGACCGGGGGGCAATGGGGGGCACTAGGACCATGGGGGACCTGGCGGGGGGGAACGGGGGGCACTAGGACCACTGGGGTTCGAGAGGCACTAGGACCATGGGGACCGGGGGGCAATGGGGGGCACTAGGACCATGGGGGTCCAGGGGTCACTAGGACCATGGGGGACC
This sequence comes from Columba guinea, assembly GCA_032206185.1. Classification (NCBI taxonomy): domain Eukaryota; kingdom Metazoa; phylum Chordata; class Aves; order Columbiformes; family Columbidae; genus Columba; species Columba guinea. The sequence goes on from JAVLUU010000761.1 coordinate 47,113, forward strand.
CGGGGGACAATGGGGGACACTAGGACCATGGGGGTCCGGGGGCCACTAGGATCATGGGGACCGGGGGGGGCAATGGGGGGCACTAGGACCATGGGGGTTTGGGTGACACTAGGACCATGGGGGACCTGGGGACAATGGGGGGCACTAGGACCATGGGGACCGGGGGGCAATGGGGGGGCAGTAGGAGCATGGGGGTTTGGGGGACACTAGGACCATGGGGGACCCGGGGGGCAATGGGGGGCACTAGGACCATGGGGGTCCGGGGGACAATGGGGGGCACTAGGACCATGGGGGTTCGGGAGGCATTAGGACCATGGGGACCGGGGGGCAATGGGGGGCACTAGGACCATGGGGGTCCGGGGGACAATGGGGGGCACTAGGACCATGGGGGTCCGGGGGTTGGGGGACCGGGGGGCACTAGGACCATGGGGGACCGGGAGGGAATGGGGGGCACTGGTGACACAGGGGGGCCCGGGGCGGGGGGGGGGGGGGTGTGTTGGGGGTGTCCTGTCCCCATTCCCAACGTCCCCCCCGCCATGTCCCCAGGTGGCTCTGCCCCCCCAGCCCCCCCAGGGAGGTGACCCCCGTGTGCCCCCCCAGGACCATGAAGCTGCCGCCCGCCTGCTGCCGCTTGCAGACCCTGGGGGCCGCCCTGGGGGTCTGCGTCACCATCGGCTTCACCGTCCAGCTGCTGGGGGGGCCCTTCCAGCGCAGGTGAGACCCCCCCGGACCCCCAAAACGTTCTGGGGCTTTAGGTGCCCCCCAGCCCCCCAAAACCCTATAGATGCCCCAGGTTGCGGGGGGGACGTGGGTCTGTGTCCCAATGGATGGATGGATGGGGCTCTAAAGGATCAGGGTTAGAACGGGGGGGTCCCTGACCCTGCTGTGTGTCCCCAGGACCCCCCCTGCCCCCCCCGGGTACCCCCCAAAACCCTCTCGGGCTTCATGTGCCCCCCCAAACCCTTTAGATGCTCCAGGTTGGGGGGACATGGGTCTGTGTCCCAATGGATGGATGGATGGATGGGGGTCCAAGGGATCAGGGTTAGAACGGGGGGGTCCCTGACCCCGTGTGTGTCCCCAGGGCCCCCCATGGCACCCCCCAGGGCACCCCCCAAAACCTTCTGGGGCTTTAGGTGCCCCCCAGCCCCCCAAAACCCTCTGGATATTGGGGGGACATGGGTCCATGTCCCAATGGATGGATGGATGGGGCTCTAATGGATCAGGGTTAGAACGGGGGGGGTCCCTGACCCTGCTGTGTGTCCCCAGGACCCCCCAGGGCACCCCCCAAAACCCTCTGGGGCTTTATGTGCCCCCCCAAACCCTTTAGATGCTCCAGGTTGGGGGGACATGGGTCTGTGTCCCAATGGATGGATGGATGGATGGATGGATGGGGGTCCAAGGGATCAGGGTTAGAACGGGGGGGTCCCTGACCCTGCTGTGTGTCCCCAGGACCCCCCAGGGCACCCCCCAAAACCCTCTGGGGCTTTATGTGCCCCCCACAACCCTATAGATGCCCCAGGTTGCAGGGGGACGTGGGTCTGTGTCCCAATGGATGGATGGATGGATCTATGGATGGATGGGGGTCCAAGGGATCATGGTTAGAATGGGGGGGTCCCTGACCCCGTGTGTGTCCCCAGGGCCCCCCAGGGCACCCCCCAGGGCACCCCCCAAAACCTTCTGGGGCTTTAGGTGCCCCCCAGCCCCCCAAAACCCTCTGGATATTGGGGGGACATGGGTCCATGTCCCAATGGATGGATGGCTGGGGGTCTAATGGATCAGGTTTAGAACGGGGGGGGTCCCTGACCCCGTGTGTGTCCCCAGGGCCCCCCAGGGCACCCCCCAAAACCCTCTGGGGCTTTATGTGCCCCCCCAAACCCTTTAGATGCTCCAGGTTGGGGGGACATGGGTCTGTGTCCCAATGGATGGATGGATGGATGGATGGATGGATGGGGGTCTAATGGATCAGGGTTAGAATGGGGGGGTCCCTGACCCTGCTGTGTGTCCCCAAAACCCCCCAGGGCACCCCCCAAAACCTTCTGGGGCTTTAGGTGCCCCCCAGCCCCCCAAAACCCTCTGGATATTGGGGGGACATGGGTCCATGTCCCAATGGATGGATGGCTGGGGGTCTAATGGATCAGGGTTAGAACGGGGGGGGTCCCTGACCCCGTGTGTGTCCCCAGGGCCCCCCAGGGCACCCCCCAAAACCTTCTTGGGCTTTATGTGCCCCCCCAAACCCTTTAGATGCTCCAGGTTGGGGGGACATGGGTCTGTGTCCCAATGGATGGATGGATGGGGGTCTAATGGATCAGGGTTAGAACGGGGGGGGTCCCTGACCTGTGTGTGTCCCCAGGGCCCCCCCTGCCCCCCCGGGTACCCCCCAAAACCCTCTCGGGCTTCATGTGCCCCCCCAAACCCTTTAGATGCTCCAGGTTGGGGGGACATGGGTCTGTGTCCCAATGGATGGATGGATGGATGGATGGATGGATGGGGGTCCAAGGGATCAGGGTTAGAACGGGGGGGTCCCTGACCCCGTGTGTGTCCCCAGGGCCCCCCAGGGCACCCCCCAGGGCACCCCCCAAAACCTTCTGGGGCTTTAGGTGCCCCCCAGCCCCCCAAAACCCTCTGGATATTGGGGGGACATGGGTCCATGTCCCAATGGATGGATGGCTGGGGGTCTAACGGATCAGGGTTAGAACGGGGGGGGGTCCCTGACCTGTGTGTGTCCCCAGGGCCCCCCCAGCCCCCCCGGGTACCCCCCAAAGCCCTCTGGGGCTTTATGTGCCCCCCCAAACCCTTTAGATGCTCCAGGTTGGGGGGACGTGGGTCCATGTCCCAATGGATGGACAGCTGGGGCTCTAACGGATCAGGGTTAGAACGGGGGGGGTCCCTGACCTGTGTGTGTCCCCAGGGCCCCCCCAGCCCCCCCGGGCGCCCCCCCCAGCCCGTGCCAGCCCCACACGCACCTGGTTTTCCTCAAGACCCACAAGACGGGGGGCAGCAGCGTGGTGAACGTCCTGCACCGTTTTGGGGAGGCGCGGGGGCTGCGCTTCGCCCTCCCCCACCGCTACCAGTTTGGGTACCCGGGGGGGTTCCGGGCTGAGAGGGTCAAGGGGTTCACCCCGGGGGGGCCCCCGTTCGACATCATCTGTCACCACATGCGCTTCAACCTGTCCGAGGTGACAATGGGGGGGACATTCGGGGCGGGGGGAGGGGGCGGGGGAAGGGTCCTGGGGGCAACCAGGGGAGTGGGGGGTAGGTTGGGGGTCCAGGGAGGTCTGGGGGGGTCCTGGAGGTATATGGGGGGATGGTTGGGGGTCCAGGGGGGTCTGGGGGGTCCAGGGGGCACCAGGGGAGCAGGGAATGGTGGGGGGTCTTGGGGGGGTCTGGGGAGCACCCAGGGGGGTCTGGGGGGGTCCTGGGGACACCTGAGTGAATGGGGGATTGTGGGGGGGTCTAAGGGGGCCTGGGGGACACCCAGGGGGGTCTGGGGGGGTCCTGGGGACACTTGAGTGAATGGGGGATCGTGGGGGGGTCCAGGGGGCACCAGGGGAGCAGGGAATGGTGGGGGGTCTGGGGGGGTCTGGGGGACACCCAGGGGTCCAGGGGGATGGTTGGGGGTCTGGGGGGGTCTGGGGGGTCCAGGGGGCACCAGGGGAGCAGGGAATGGTGGGGGGTCTTGGGGGGGTCTGGGGGACACCCATGGGGGTCTGGGGGGGGTCCTGGTGGGGTGGTGGGGGGTCCAGGGGGGTCTGGGGAGCACCCAGGGGTCCAGGGGTATGGTTTGGGGTCCAGGGGGGTCTGGGGGGGTCCTGGGGACACCTGAATGAATGGGGGATTGTGGGGGGGTCTGGGGGACACCCAGGGGTCCAGGGGGGTCTGGGGGGGTCCTGGGGTCACCTGAATGAATGGGGGATAGTGGGGGGGTCTGGGTGGGTGGTGGGGGGTCTTGGGGGGTCTTTGGGACTCCCAGGGGGATAGTGGGGGGTCCAGGGGGGTCTGGGGGACACCTGAATGAGTGGGGGATAGTGGGGGGGTCTGGGTGGGTCATGGGGGGTCTGGGGGACACCCAGTGGTCTGGGGGGGTCCTGGGGACACCTGAGTGAATGGGGGGAACATAAGGGGGTCTTGGGGACACCCAGGGGGATAGTGGGGGGTCCAGGGGGGTCTGGGGGCCACCTGAATGAATGAGGGATAGTGGGGGGGTCTGGGGGGGTCTTGGGGACCCCCAGGGGGATGATGGGGGATCCAGGGGGGTCTGGGGGACACCCAGTGGTCTGGGGGGGGTCCTGGGGACACCTGAGTCAATGTGGGATCATATGGGGCTCTGGGTGGGTCCTGGTGGGATAGTGGGGGTCTGGTGGGACAATGGGGGGTCCCCCATTGCTCTGGGGTGTCCCCGGGGGTGTCGAGCCTCTCCCAACCCCCCCTTTTTCCCCCTTTCCCCCCCCCATATTCAGGTCCAGAAAGTGATGCCCAACGACAGCTTCTACTTCTCCATCGTCCGCGACCCCGGCACGTTGGGCGAGTCGGCATTCGCCTATTACCGCTCGGCGGCCCCCGCCTTCCGCCGCGCCCCCTCCCTGGCCGCCTTCCTGGCGTCCCCGCACCGCTTTTACCACCCGGGGGTCCGGGGGAACCACTACGCCCGTAACCTGCAATGGTTCGACTTCGGCCTCCCGCCTGCGTCGCCGACGGACCAGGCGGCGGTGGCGGCGGCGCTGGCGGCGCTGGACGCCACCTTCTCGCTGGTGCTGTTGGCCGAGCACTTCGACGAGTCGCTGGTGCTGCTGCGCCGGGCGCTGTGCTGGCCCGAGGACGCCGTGGCCGCCTTCGCCCACAACGGCCGGTCCCCGGGGGGGGGCCGCTCGCCCCACGGCGGCGCAGGCGGCGCGGTTGCGCGCGTGGAACGGGCTGGACTGGGCGCTCTACGCCCACCTCAACCGCTCGTTCTGGCGCCGCGTGGAGGCGTTCGGGGCGGCGCGGCTGCGGGACGAGGTGGCGCGGCTGCGGGGGGCGCCGGGCGGCGCTGGCCGGGCGGTGTTTGCGGGGCGGGGGCCCGGTGCCGGCGCGGGCGGTGGCCGAGGGGCGGCTGCGGCCGTTCCAGCCCCCCGGCAGCGCGCGGATCTTGGGGTACGCGCTGCGCGACGGGCTGGACCCCGCGGAGCGCGAGCGCTGCGCCCGCATGGCCACCCCCGAGCTGCAGTACAAGGACATCCTGGACCGCAGGCAGTTCGGCAACGGGACGGGGCGGGGCGGCGGGGGGGTAGCGGGGGGGCGGGGGGGGAGACAATGGGGACGGGACGGGTTTGGCTGGACTCGGTTTAGCTGGACTGGATTTAACTAGGCCGGGCTTAGCTGGGCCGAGCTTAGATGGACTGGATTTAACTAGGCCGGGCTTAGCTGGGCTGGGTTTAGCTGGGCCGAGCTTAGCTGGACTGGATTTAACTAGGCCAGGCTTAGCTGGGCCAGGTTTAGCTGGGCTGGGTTTAGCTGGGCCGAGCTTAGCTGGACTGAATTTAACTAGGCCAGGCTTAGCTGGGCTGGGTTTAGCTGGGCCGAGCTTAGCTGGACTGAATTTAACTAGGCCAGGCTTAGCTGGGCCAGGTTTAGCTGGGCCGAGCTTAGCTGGACTGGATTTAACTAGGCCAGGCTTAGCTGGGCCAGGCTTAGCTGGACTGGGTTTAGCTGGGCCAAGCTTAGCTGGACTGGATTTAACTAGGCCGGGCTTAGCTGGACTGGGTTTAGGTGGGCCAAGCTTAGCTGGACTGGATTTAACTAGGCCGGGCTTAGCTGGGCCAGGCTTAGCTGGACTGGGTTTAGCTGGGCCGAGCTTAGCTGGACTGGATTTAACTAGGCCAGGCTTAGCTGGGCCGAGCTTAGCTGGACTGGATTTAACTAGGCCGGGCTTAGCTGGGCTTAGCTGGGCTGGGTTTAGCTGGGCCGAGCTTAGCTGGACTGGATTTAACTAGGCTGGGCTTAGCTGGGCCAGGCTTAGCTGGACTGGGTTTAGCTGGGCCGAGCTTAGCTGGACTGGATTTAACTAGGCCGGGCTTAGCTGGGCTGGGTTTAGCTGGGCCGAGCTTAGCTGGACTGGATTTAACTAGGCCGGGCTTAGCTGGGCTGGGTTTAGCTGGGCCGAGCTTAGCTGGACTGGATTTAACTAGGCCGGGCTTAGCTGGGCCAGGCTTAGCTGGACTGGGTTTAGCTGGGCCGAGCTTAGCTGGACTGGATTTAACTAGGCCAGGCTTAGCTGGGCCGGGCTTAGCTGGACTGGATTTAACTAGGCCGGGCTTAGCTGGACTGGGTTTAGGTGGGCCAAGCTTAGCTGGACTGGATTTAACTAGGCTGGGCTTAGCTGGGCCGGGTTTAGCTAGGCCGGGTTTAGTTGGACTAGGCTCAGCTGGACTGTATTTAGCTGGACACGGTTTAGCTGGACTCGATTTAGCTACACTGGGTTTAGCTACACCAGGCTCAGCTGGGCCAGGCTCAGCTAGACTGGGTCCAGCTAGGCAGGGTTTAGCTGGACTGAGTTCAGCTCATCTGCGTTCAGCTGGACTGGGTTTAGTCAGGTTTAGCTAGGCTGGGTTTAGCTGGACCAGGTTTAGCTGGACCGGGTTTAGCTCAGGCAGGTTTAGCTGGACTGGGCTCAGCTTGTCTGGGTTTAGCTCAGCTGGGTTCAGCTGGACTGGCCTTAGCTGGGCTGGGTTTAGCTGTGCCAAGTTTAGCTGGGCTGGGTTCAGCTTGACTGGGCTCAGCTCCATTGGGTTTAGTTCAGCTGGGCTGAGCTTAGCTGGGCTGGGTTTAGTTGGACTGGGCTTCGTCAGGTTTAGCTGAGCTGCGTTTAGCTAGACTGGGATTAGCTGGACTGCCTTTAGCCATGTTTAGTTGGGCTGAGTTTAGCTAGACTGGCTTTAGCTACACCAGGCTTAGCTGGACTGGGTTTAACTGGACTGGGTTTAACTGGACTGGGCTCAGCCTCTCCGAGTTCTGCCGGGCTGGGTTTATCTGGGCTGGGTTTGGCTGGGCCGTGTTCGGCTTGGCTGAGTTTGGCTGGACCGGGTTTAGCTGGGCTAGGCTCATCTGGACTGGGTTCAACCAGTGAAGGTTTAGCTGGACTGGGTTCAGCTGGACTGGGCTCAGCCTGTCTGGGTTTAACTGGAGTGGGCTCAGCCTGTCCGGGCTCAGCGGGGCTGGGCTCATCTGGGCTGGGTTTGGCTGGGCTGGGTTTGGCTGGGCTGGGTTTGGCTGGGCCAGTTTTAACTGGACTGGGTTTCTCTGGGCTGGATTTAGCTGGACTGGGTTTAGCTACACCAGGCTTATCTGAACCAGGTTTAATGTGCCCCCGCCCCCTGCCGGGGATCCCGGGTCCCCCCACAGAACCACTCGTGCCTCAGTTTACCATAGAGGTCCCCCCCCTCCCCCCCCCCGCCCCGTGCCCCCATCCCCCCCCCTCGGGCTCGGGCCCCTCACGGTACAGCCTCAGCGTCCCGGGCCCCCCCCCCCACGGTACCGCCCTGTGCCTCAGTTTCCCGGGATCGGGCCCACTCGGGATCGCCCCCCCCCCCCCAAACACGCCGGGATCGGGCCCATCAGGGCTCGACCTCGCTTCGCGGTAACCATGGCAATAAACGACTGGAATCACCCCGCCGATTGGCCGCTGCTCCTGTCAATCACCCGGCGCAGGACATCCCGCCTCCGCGGAGCGGTGATTGGTCCCCGAGGGGGGGGCATCGATGCGCTCGGCGCTTCGCACCACGCCCTGCGCCCCCCCCCCCCCCCTCCCCCCCCCCGCGCTTCCGGCAGCGGCGCCGGTTCGGCCGCCGCTCCCGGTCCCGGTTCCTCCCGGTCCAGCTCCGGTCCCGCTCCGGGTTCCTCCCGGTCCAGCTCCGGTTCCTCCCAGTTCCTCCCGCTCCCGGTTCCTCTCGGTTCCACTCCCGGTCCCGGTTCCGCTCCCGGTCCAGCTCCGGTCCCTCCCGCTTTCCGCTCCCGGTTCCTCCCGGTCCCTCCCGGTTCCGCTCCCGGTCCAACTCCGGTCCCTCCCGGTTCCTCTCCCGGTTCCCGCTCCCGGTCCCTCCCGGTCCAGCTCCGGTCCCTCCCGGTTCCGCTCCGGGTCCCTCCCGGTTCCTCCCGGTCCCTCGCAGTTCCGCTCCCGGTTCCTCCCGCTCCAGGTTCCCCCCGCTCCCGGTCCAGCTCCGGGTCCCTCCCGGTTCCTCCCGGTCCCTCCCAGTTCCGCTCCCGGTTCCTCTCCCGGTTCCTCTCCCGGTCCCTCCCAGTTCCGCTCCCGGTTCCGCTCCGGGTCCCTCCCGGTTCCTCCCGGTCCCGGTCCCTCCCGGTTCCGCTCCCGGTTCCTCTCCCGGTTTCCCCCGCTCCCGGTCCAGCTCCGGGTCCCTCCCGGTTCCGCTCCCGGTCCCTCCCGGTCCAGCTCCGGGTCCCTCCCGGTTCCGCTCCCGGTTCCGCACCGGTTCCTCTCCCGGTTCCGCACCGGTTCCTCTCCCGGTCCCTCCCGGTTCCTCTCCCGGTCCCTCCCGGTTCCGCTCCGGGTCCCTCCCGGTTCTCCTCCTGGTCCCTCCCGGTTCCTCTCCCGGTTCCTCTCCCGGTTCCGCTCCGGGTCCCTCCCGGTCTCTCCCGGTTCCTCTCCCGGTCCCTCCCGGTTCCGCTCCGGGTCCCTCCCGGTTCTCCTCCCGGTCCCTCCCGGTTCCTCTCCCGGTTCCTCTCCCGGTTCCTCTCCCGGTTCCTCTCCCGGTTCCGCTCCGGGTCCCTCCCGGTCTCTCCCGGTTCCTCTCCCGGTCCCTCCCGGTTCCGCTCCGGGTCCCTCCCGGTTCTCCTCCCGGTCCCTCCCGGTCCCTCCCGGTTCCTCTCCCGGTCCCTCCCGGTTCCTCTCCCGGTCCCGGTTCCTCCCGGTTCCTCTCCCGGTTCCTCCCGGTCCCTCTCCCGGTCCCTCCCGGTCCCTCTCCCGGTCCCTCCCGGTTCCTCTCCCGGTTCCTCCCGGTTCCTCTCCCGGTCCCTCCCGGTTCCTCTCCCGGTTCCTCCCGGTCCCTCCCGGTCCCTCCCGCTCCCCTCTCCCCCCCGTCCCCCACCATGGAGTCTCAGTGCGATTACTTCATGTACTTCCCCGCCGTCCCGTTCGCGGCCCGGGAGCTTCTCTCGGGGGAACCGGCTCGGTACCGGGCGCTCCCCCGCCGCAACCACCTGTACCTGGGCGAGACCGTGCGCTTCCTGCTGGTGCTGCGGTGCCGGCCGGGCGGCGGCGGCGGCCCCTGGGCCCGGCTGGCCGGCGAGCTGGCGGCCCTGGCCAGCGTGAGCCCCGGGGCCGCGGGGGCGGAGGAGGCGGAGGAGGAGGCGGAGGAGGAGGCGGAGGAGGAGGCGGAGGGGAGCGGGGCCGGGGGAGCGGAGGAGCCCGGAGCGTTCCGGGAGTGCCGGGCCGTGCTGACCCACGGGAGGGGACGCGGCGGAGGAGCGGCCAGTGCGGTCAGTGGGGGGGTGGGGACAGGGGGATGGGGACAGGGGGATGGGGACAATGATAGGAACAGGGGGATGGGGACAAGGACAGGGGGATGGGGACAGGGGGATGGGGATGGGGACATGGGGATGGGGACAAGGGGATGGAGATGGGGACAGGGGATGGGGTGGGGACAAGGGGATGGGGACAATGACAGGGGGATGGGGACAGGGACAGGGGGATGGGGACAGGGGGATGGGGATGGGGACAAGGGGATGGGGACAATGACAGGGACAGGGGGATGGGGACAGGGGGATGGGGACAGGGGGATGGGGACAAGGGGATGGGGATGGAGATGGGGACAAGGGGATGGGGACAGGGACAGGGGGATGGGGATGGGGACAAGGGGATGGGGACAATGACAGGAACAGGGGGACAAGGACAGGGGGATGGGGACAAGGACAGGGGGATGGGGACAAGGACAGGGGGATGGGGACAAGGGGATGGAGATGGGGACAGGGGGATGGGGATGGGGACATGGGGATGGGGACAAGGGGATGGGGACAGGGACAAGGGGATGGGGACAAGGGGATGGAGATGGGGACAGGGGATGGGGTGGGGACAAGGGGATGGGGACAAGGACAGGGGGATGGGGACAGGGGGATGGGGATGGGGACAAGGGGATGGGGATGGGGACAGGGGGATGGGGACAGGGGGATGGGGATGGGGACAAGGGGATGGAGATAGGGACAAGGGGATGGGGACAATGACAGGGACAAGGGGATGGGGACAAGGGGATGGGGACAAGGGGATGGGGATGGGGACAAGGGGATGGGGATGGGGACAAGGGGATGGGGACAAGGGGATGGGGATGGGGACAGGGGGATGGGGATGGGGACAAGGGGATGGGGACAGGGGGATGGGGACAATGATAGGGACAAGGGGATGGGGATGGGGACAATGATAGGGACAGGGGGATGGGGATGGGGACAATGATAGGGACAGGGGGACAAGGACAGGGGGATGGGGACAGGGGGATGGGGACAAGGGGATGGGGACAAGGGGATGGAGATGGGGACAGGGGATGGGGTGGGGACAAGGGGATGGGGACAATGACAGGGGGATGGGGACAGGGACAGGGGGATGGGGACAGGGGGATGGGGATGGGGACAAGGGGATGGGGACAATGACAGGGACAGGGGGATGGGGACAGGGGGATGGGGACAGGGGGATGGGGACAAGGGGATGGGGATGGAGATGGGGACAAGGGGATGGGGACAGGGACAGGGGGATGGGGATGGGGACAAGGGGATGGGGACAATGACAGGAACAGGGGGACAAGGACAGGGGGATGGGGACAAGGACAGGGGGATGGGGACAAGGACAGGGGGATGGGGACAAGGGGATGGAGATGGGGACAGGGGGATGGGGATGGGGACATGGGGATGGGGACAAGGGGATGGGGACAGGGACAAGGGGATGGGGACAAGGGGATGGAGATGGGGACAGGGGATGGGGTGGGGACAAGGGGATGGGGACAAGGACAGGGGGATGGGGACAGGGGGATGGGGATGGGGACAAGGGGATGGGGATGGGGACAGGGGGATGGGGACAGGGGGATGGGGATGGGGACAAGGGGATGGAGATAGGGACAAGGGGATGGGGACAATGACAGGGACAAGGGGATGGGGACAAGGGGATGGGGACAAGGGGATGGGGATGGGGACAATGACAGGGACAGGGGGATGGGGACAAGGGGATGGGGATGGGGACAAGGGGATGGGGACAAGGGGATGGGGATGGGGACAGGGGGATGGGGATGGGGACAAGGGGATGGGGACAGGGACAGGGGGATGGGGACAATGACAGGAGCATGGGGACAGGGACAAGGGGATGGGGACGGGGGACAGGGACAGGGGGATGGGGACAAGGGGATGGGGATGGGGACAGGGGGATGGGGACAGGGGGATGGGGACAGGGACAGGGGGATGGGGACACGGGGATGGGGACAAGGGGATGGGGACATGGGGCCAGTGCCACCGCCGCTGTCCCCGTGTCCCCAGGTCCCCGTGGAGGACCCCATCGTGTGTCCCGACGAGGTGATCTTCCCGCTCACCGTCACGCTGGACAGGCTGCCCCCCGGCACCCTCAAGGCCAAGGTCAGCGGGGGGGGACACCGGGGGGGTCACCGGGAGGGGGGGACACTGGGAGGGGTCAGACCGGGGGGGACACCGGGGGGGGGATGACACTGGGTGGGGGGTCAGACCAGGGGGGTCAGACTGGGGGGGGGGGGACACCGGGAGGGGGGGACACTGGGTGGGGGTCAGACCGGGGGGGACACCGGGGGGGACAGACCGGGGGGGACACTGGGGGTGGGGGGGACACCGGGGAGTCAGACCGGGGGATGGGGACACCGGGGGGGCTGCGCCACTGTCAAGGCCGAGGTCAGCTGGGGGGGGTCAGACCGGCTGGGGGGGGGGGGACGACACCGGGGGGGGTAAGAGCAGGGGGGACACCGGGGGGGACACCGGTGTCACCTCCAGTGTCCCCCATCCCCAGGTGGTGGTGACACCGGGGGGGGCATCAGTGTCACCTCCAGTGTCCCCTGTCCCCAGGTGGTGATGACATCAGTGTCCCCCGTCCCCGGGTGGTGGTGACACCGGTGTCACCCCCAGTGTCCCCTGTCCCCAGGTGGTGGTGACACCGGTGTCACCTCCAGTGTCCCCTGTCCCCAGGTGGTGGTGACACCGGTGTCACCTCCAGTGTCCCCCGTCCCCAGGTGGTGATGACACTGGTGTCACCTCCAGTGTCACCTCCAGTGTCCCCCGTCCCCAGGTGGTGATGACACTGGTGTCACCTCCAGTGTCACCTCCAGTGTCCCCTGTCCCCAGGTGGTGATGACACCGGAGGGGACATCAGTGTCCCCTGTCCCCAGGTGGTGGTGATACTGGGGGGGACATCAGTGTCCCCTCCAGTGTCCCCTGTCCCCAGGTGGTGATGACACCGGTGTCACCTCCAGTGTCCCCCGTCCCCAGGTGGTGGTGACACCGGTGTCACCTCCAGTGTCACCTCCAGTGTCCCCCGTCCCCAGGTGGTGATGACACTGGTGTCACCTCCAGTGTCACCTCCAGTGTCCCCTGTCCCCAGGTGGCGGTGACACCGGTGTCACCTCCAGTGTCCCCCGTCCCCAGGTGGTGATGACACTGGTGTCACCTCCAGTGTCACCTCCAGTGTCCCCTGTCCCCAGGTGGCGGTGACACCGGTGTCACCTCCAGTGTCCCCCGTCCCCAGGTGGTGATGACACCGGTGTCACCTCTAGTGTCACCTCCAGTGTCCCCTGTCCCCAGGTGGTGGTGACATCAGTGTCACCTCCAGTGTCCCCCATCCCCAGGTGGTGGTGACACCGGGGGGGACATCAGTGTCCCCTCCAGTGTCCCCTGTCCCCAGGTGGTGATGACATCAGTGTCCCCTGTCCCCAGGTGGTGGTGACACCGGTGTCACCTCCAGTGTCACCTCCAGTGTCCCCTGTCCCCAGGTGGTGATGACACCGGTGTCACCTCCAGTGTCACCTCCAGTGTCCCCTGTCCCCAGGTGGTGGTGACACCGGTGTCACCTCCAGTGTCACCTCCAGTGTCCCCTGTCCCCAGGTGGTGATGACACCGGTGTCACCTCCAGTGTCCCCCGTCCCCAGGTGGTGATGACACCAGTGTCACCTCCAGTGTCACCTCCAGTGTCCCCTGTCCCCAGGTGGTGGTGACACCGGTGTCACCTCCAGTGTCACCTCCAGTGTCCCCCGTCCCCAGGTGGTGATGACACCGGTGTCACCTCCAGTGTCACCTCCAGTGTCCCCTGTCCCCAGGTGGTGATGACACTGGTGTCACCTCCAGTGTCACTTCCAGTGTCCCCCGTCCCCAGGTGGTGGTGACACCGGTGTCACCTCCAGTGTCACCTCCAGTGTCCCCTGTCCCCAGGTGGTGATGACACCGGTGTCACCTCCAGTGTCACCTCCAGTGTCCCCTGTCCCCAGGTGGGGGTGACACCGGTGTCACCTCCAGTGTCACCTCCAGTGTCCCCTGTCCCCAGGTGGTGATGACACCAGTGTCACCTCCAGTGTCACCTCCAGTGTCCCCTGTCCCCAGGTGGTGATGACACCGGTGTCACCTCCAGTGTCACCTCCAGTGTCCCCTGTCCCCAGGTGGGGGTGACACCGGTGTCACCTCCAGTGTCACCTCCAGTGTCCCCTGTCCCCAGGTGGTGGTGACACCGGTGTCACCTCCAGTGTCACCTCCAGTGTCCCCTGTCCCCAGGTGGTGGTGACACCGGTGTCACCTCCAGTGTCACCTCCAGTGTCCCCCGTCCCCAGGTGGTGATGACACCGGTGTCACCTCCAGTGTCACCTCCAGTGTCCCCTGTCCCCGGGTGGTGATGACACCGGTGTCACCTCCAGTGTCACCTCCAGTGTCCCCTGTCCCCAGGTGGTGGTGACACCGGTGTCACCTCCAGTGTCCCCCGTCCCCGGGTGGTGGTGACACCGGTGTCACCCCCAGTGTCCCCCGTCCCCAGGTGGTGGTGACACCAGTGTCACCTCCAGTGTCACCTCCAGTGTCCCCCGTCCCCAGGTGGTGATGACATCAGTGTCACCTCCAGTGTCCCCCATCCCCAGGTGGTGGTGACACCGGTGTCACCTCCAGTGTCACCTCCAGTGTCCCCCGTCCCCGGGTGGCGGTGACACCGGTGTCCCCTCCAGTGTCCCCCGTCCCCGGGTGGCGGTGACACCGGTGTCCCCTCCAGTGTCCCCCGTCCCCAGGTGGTGATGACACCGGTGTCACCTCCAGTGTCACCTCCAGTGTCCCCCGTCCCCAGGTGGTGATGACATCAGTGTCCCCCGTCCCCGGGTGGCGGTGACACCGGTGTCCCCTCCAGTGTCCCCCGTCCCCGGGTGGCGGTGACACCGGTGTCCCCTGTCCCCAGGTGGTGGTGACGGTGTGGCAGCGCGAGGCGCCGGAGCCGGGAGGGGACAGCGGAGGGGACAGCGGAGGGGGACAGCGGGGGGGACAGCGGGGGGGGACAGCGGGGGGGGACAGCGGGGGGGACAGCGGGGGGGGTCCTGCGGCTGCTGCAGGCGCGCGCCCCGGCCAGCGTGTTCCGCACCCAGCACAGCGGCTTCAAGGCGCAGGGTAAGGGCGGCTCCGTGTCCCCTCCGTGTCCCCTCCGTGTCCCCTCCGTGTCCCTTCTGTGTCCCTTCCATGTCCCTTCCGTGTTCCCTCCATGTCCCCTGACCACCCATGTCCCATCCCGTGTCCCCTCCATGTCCCCTCCGTGTCCCTTCTGTGTCCCTTCCATGTCCCTTCCGTGTTCCCTCCATGTCCCTGACCACCCATGTCCCCTCCGGTGTCCCCTCCGTGTCCCTTCTGTGTCCCTTCTGTGTCCCTTCCATGTCCCTTCCGTGTCCCCTCCATGTCCCTGACCACCAATGTCCCCTCCGTTGTCCCCTCCATGTCTCTTCCATGTCCCCTCCCGTGTCCCCTCCATGTCCCCTGACCACCCATGTTTCTACCCGTGACCCCTCCTGTGTCCCTTCCCCTGTCCCCTGACCACCCGTGTCCCCTCCCATGTCCCCTGACCACCCATGTTCCCACCCGTGTCCCTTCCCGTGTCACCTCCCATGTCACCTCCCGTGTCCCCTCCATGTCCCCTCCTGTGTCCCCTCCCATGTCCCCTGACCACCCATGTTCCCACCCGTGTCACCTCCCATGACCCCTCCCATGTCCCTTCCCCTGTCCCCTGACCACCCGTGTTCCCACCTGTGTCCCCTCCATGTCCCCTCCCGTGCCCCCTCCCATGTCCCCTGACCACCCGTGTCCCCTCCTGTGTCCCCTCCAGTGTCCCCCAATGTCCCTGTGTCCCCCAATGTCCCCGTGTCCCCCATGTCCCCCAATGTCCCCGTGTCCCCCGGGTGTCCCCGTGTCCCCTGATGTCCCCGTGTCCCCCGATGTCCCCATGTCCCCCGGATGTCCCCGTGTCCCCCATGTCCCCCAATGTCCCCGTGTCCCCCAATGTCCCCGCGTCCCCCGGGTGTCCCCGCGTCCCCCAATGTCCCCCAATGTCCCCGTGTCCCCCAATGTCCCCGTGTCCCCCAATGTCCCCCAATGTCCCCCGGATGTCCCCAATGTCCCCATGTCCCCGCAGTGAGCTCCCTGCTGACGGTTCTGCCCCCCCCCCGTGGTTCGGTGCCGCCAGCTCAGCGTGTCCGGCAAGTACCTGACGGTGCTCAAAGGTGAGGGGACGTGGGGACATGGGGACGTGGGGACATGGGGACAGTGTGGGGACACGGGGACATGGGGTCAGTGTGGGGACATGGGGTCAGTGTGGGGACATGGGGACAGTGTGGGGACATGGGGACATGGGGACAGTGTGGGGACACGGGGACAGTGTGGGGACATGGGGACATGGGGTCAGTGTGGGGACATGGGGACAGTGTGGGGACGTGGGGACAGTGTGGGGACGTGGGGACAGTGTGGGGACGTGGGGACATGGGGACAGTGTGGGGACATGGGGACAGTGTGGGGACATGGGGACAGTGTTGGGACATGGGGACAGTGTGGGGACATGGGGACAGTGTGGGGACATGAGGACATGGGGACAGTGCGGGGACATGGGGACAGTGTGGGGACATGGGGACATGGGGTCAGTGTGGGGACATGGGGTCAGTGTGGGGACATGGGGACGTGGGGACATGGGGACAGTGTGGGGACACGGGGACATGGGGTCAGTGTGGGGACATGGGGTCAGTGTGGGGACATGGGGACGTGGGGACATGGGGACAGTGTGGGGACACGGGGACATGGGGTCAGTGTGGGGACATGGGGACAGTGTGGGGACATGGGGTCAGTGTGGGGACATGGGGTCAGTGTGGGGACATGGGGACAGTGTGGGGACATGGGGACATGGGGACAGTGTGGGGACGTGGGGACACGGGGACAGTGTGGGGACATGGGGTCAGTGTGGGGACGTGGGGACATGGGGACAGTGTGGGGACATGGGGACAGTGTGGGGACATGGGGACATGGGGACAGTGTGGGGACATGGGGACAGTGTGGGGACAGTGTGGGGACATGGGGACAGTGTGGGGACATGGGGACATAGGGTCAGTGTGGGGACATGGGGACAGTGTGGGGACACGGGGACGGTGTGGGGACATGGGGACACGGGGACAGTGTGGGGACATGGGGTCAGTGTGGGGACATGGGGACATGGGGACAGTGTGGGGACATGGGGACAGTGTGGGGACATGGGGACATGGGGTCAGTGTGGGGACATGGGGTCAGTGTGGGGACATGGGGACATGGGGACAGTGTGGGGACATGGGGTCAGTGTGGGGACATGGGGACATGGGGACAGTGTGGGGACATGGGGACAGTGTGGGGACATGGGGACATGGGGTCAGTGTGGGGACATGGGGTCAGTGTGGGGACATGGGGACATGGGGACAGTGTGGGGACATGGGGACAGTGTGGGGACATGGGGACATGGGGACAGTGTGGGGACATGGGGACATGGGGTCAGTGTGGGGACATGGGGTCAGTGTGGGGACATGGGGACATGGGGACAGTGTGGGGACATGGGGACAGTGTGGGGACATGGGGACATGGGGACAGTGTGGGGACATGGGGACATGGGGACAGTGTGGGGACATGGGGACAGTGTGGGGACATGAGGACATGGGGACAGTGTGGGGACATGGGGACAGTGCGGGGACATGGGGGACATGGGGACAGTGTGGGGACATGGGGTCAGTGTGGGGACATGGGGACATGGGGACAGTGTGGGGACACGGGGACGGGACGGTGACACAGGGACGGGACGGTACACGCGGATGGGACAGTGGGATGGGGACAGAGCGGTGGCACAGGACAGTGTCCCTGCCAGCGTCCCCATGCTGTCCACTAATGTCCCTCTGTCCCCATGTCCCCGTGTCCCCATGTCCCCCTGTCCCATATCCCCACGTCCCCATATCCCATGTCCCCCCATCCCCATATCCCCATGTCCCCATATACCCATATGTCCCTGTCCCATGTCCTCACCGGTGTCCCCACTGGTGTCCCCACTGGTGTCCCCATGTCTCCCCGTCCCCATGTCCCCCTGTCCCCATGTCCCCATGTCCCCCTGTCCCCATATCCCTGTGTCACCATGTCCCCATATCCCTATATCCTCGTATGTCCCATGTCCCCATGTCCCCCTGTTTCCACCGGTGTCCCCATGTCCCCTGTCCCCATGTCCCCTGTCCCCACCGGTGTCCCCATGTCCCGTGTCCCCTATCCCTGCCGGTGTCCCCATGTCCCCACCGGTGTCCCCATGTCCCGTGTCCCCTATCCCTGCCGGTGTCCCCATGTCCCCGCCGGTGTCCCCGTGTCCTGTGTCCCCTATCCCTGCCGGTGTCCCCATGTCCCGTGTCCCCTATCCCTGCCGGTGTCCCCATGTCCCCGCCGGTGTCCCCATGTCCCGTGTCCCCTATCCCTGCCGGTGTCCCCATGTCCGTACCGGTGTCCCCATGTCCTGTGTCCCCTATCCCTGCCGGTGTCCCCATGTCCCCACCGGTGTCCCCATGTCCGTGTCCCCTATCCCTGCCGGTGTCCCCATGTCCGTACCGGTGTCCCCATGTCCGTGTCCCCTATCCCTGCCGGTGTCCCCATGTCCGTACCGGTGTCCCCATGTCCCGTGTCCCCTATCCCTGCCGGTGTCCCCATGTCCGTACCGGTGTCCCCATGTCCCGTGTCCCCTATCCCTGCCGGTGTCCCCATGTCCCCGCCGGTGTCCCCGTGTCCCCTGTCCCCATGTCCCCGTCCCAGTGCTGAACGGCTGGTCGCAGGAGGAGATCTCGCTGTGGGACGTGCGCATCCTGCCCAACTTCAACGCCAGTTACCTGCCCGTCATGCCCGACGGCTCCGTCCTGCTGGTCGATGACGTCTGGTGAGCGCGGGGGACACGGGGGCAGTCCCCAGGGCCCCCAGGGTGACAATGGGACAGTCCCCGGGGCCCCCAGGGTGACAGTGGGACAGTCCCCAGGGCCCCCAGGGTGACAATGGGACAGTCCCCAGGGCCCCCAGGGTGACAATGGGACAGTCCCCAGGGCCCCCACGGTGACAATTGGACAGTCCCCAGGGCCCCCAGGGTGACAACGGGACAGTCCCCAGGGGGACAACGGGACAGTCCCCAGGGGGACAATGGGACAGTCCCCAGGGCCCCCACGGTGACAACAAGACAGTCCCCAGGGCCCCCAGGGTGACAATGGGACAGTCCCCAGGGTCACAACGGGACAGTCCCCGGGGCCCCCAGGGTGACAATGGGACAGTCCCCAGGGTGACAACGGGACAGTCCCCGGGGCCCCCAGGGTGACAATGGGACAGTCCCCAGGGTGACAACGGGACAGTCCCCAGGGGGACAATGGGACAGTCCCCGGGGCCCCCAGGGTGACAATGGGACAGTCCCCGGGGTGACAATGGGACAGTCCCCGGGGCCCCCAGGGGGACAATGGGACAGTCCCCGGGGCCCCCAGGGTGACAAGGGGACAGTCCCCAGGGTCCCCAGAGTGACAAGGGGACACTCCATGGGGTGACAACAGGACAGTCCCCAGGGCCCCAACGGTGACAATGGGACAGTCCCTGGGGCCCCCAGGGTGACAACGGGACAGTCAATGGGGTGACATGGGGACCATCCATGTGTGACAATGGGACAATCCCCAGGGCCCCCATGGTAACAATGGGACAGTCCCCAGGGCCCCCAGGGTGACAATGGGACACTCCATGGGGTGACATGGGGACAGTCCCGGTGACAAGGGGACAGTCCCCAGGGTCCCCAGAGTGACAAGGGGACACTCCATGGGGTGACAACAGGACAGTCCCCAGGGCCCCAACGGTGACAATGGGACAGTCCCTGGGGCCCCCAGGGTGACAACGGGACAGTCAATGGGGTGACATGGGGACCATCCATGTGTGACAATGGGACAATCCCCAGGGCCCCCATGGTAACAATGGGACAGTCCCCAGGGCCCCCAGGGTGACAATGGGACACTCCATGGGGTGACATGGGGACAGTCCCGGTGACAAGGGGACGGTCCCCAGGGTCCCCAGGGTGACAATGGGACACTCCATGGGGTGACAAGGGGACAGTCCCGGTGACAAGGGGACAGTCCCCAGGGTCCCCAGGGTGACAATGGGACACTCCATGGGGTGACATGGGGACAGTCCCGGTGACAAGGGGACGGTCCCCAGGGTCCCCAGGGTGACAATGGGACACTCCATGGGGTGACAAGGGGACAGTCCCGGTGACAAGGGGACAGTCCCCAGGGTGACAATGGGCCACTTCATGGGGTGACATGAGGACCATCCATGTGTGACACTGGGACAGTCCTTGGGGTGACAAGGGGACAGTCCATGGGGTGACATGGGGACCATCCATGGGGTGACAAGGGGACACTCCATGGGGTGGCAAGGGGGACACTGAGGGTCTCTATGTCACCCCATGTGCCACCGAGGGTCCCACCGTGTGTCCCCCCCCCGTGTCCCCATGTGTCCCCATGTCCCCACAGCCACCACTCCGGGGAGGTCCCGGTGGGCGCGTTCTGCCGCGTGGCCGGTGCCGGATCCGGATCCGGTTCCGGATCCAGTTCCGGGGGTCCCTGTGCCCTGAGCGCCCTGGAGGAGCAAAACTTCCTGTTCCAGCTGCAGGCGCCGGAGAGACCCCCCGAGGATGCCAGGGAGGTGGGACAGGGGACAGGGGACATGGGACATGGGGGACTGGGGACATGGGGATATGGGGACAGGGGACATGGGACATGGGGGACTGGGGACATGGGGATATGGGGACAGGGGGTGTGGGGACAGGGGGACATGGGGACATGGGGACAGGGGACATGGGACATGGGGACAGAGGACATGGGACATGGGGACAGGGGGACATGGGGACAGGGGGATATGGGGATATGGGACATGGGGGACTGGGGACATGGGGGACAGGGGGACATGGGGACAGGGGGATATGGGGACATGGGACATGGGGACATGGGACATGGGGACAGGGGGACATGGGGACAGGGGGATATGGGGATATGGGACATGGGGGACAGGGGGACATGGGGGACAGGGGGACATGGGGACAGGGGGATATGGGGACATGGGACATGGGGACATGGGACATGGGGACAAGGGGATATGGGGGACATGGGACATGGGATGTGGGGACAGGGGGACATGGGGACATGGGACAGGGGATATGGGACATGGGGATATGGGGACATGGGGGACAGGAGGACATGGGATATGGGGATATGGGGACATGGGACGTGGGGACAGGGGGACATGGGGACATGGGGATATGGGGACAGGGGACATGGGGACAAGGGGATATGGGGACATGGGATGTGGGGACAAGGGGATATGGGGACATGGGATGTGGGGACAGGGGGACGGGGGACATGGGGATATGGGACATGGGGACAAGAGGATATGGGGACATGGGATGTGGGGACAGGGGGACATGGGACAGGGGATATGGGACATGGGGATAGGGGACATGGGGAAATGGGGCACATGGGGACATGGGGGTCAGGGGACAATTGGGGGACATCAGGGTGAGAGGACAGCAGGTGACATGGGGGGTGAGGGGCCATTGGTGTCCTGCTGTCCCCAGGGCCTGGAGGTGTCCCCATGTCCCTGTCCCCCCATGTCCCCCCGTGTCCCCATGTCCCCCCATGTCCCCCCCATGTCCCCCGTGTCCCCGCGCGCTGGTCCGTGGGGCCACTGGTGTCCCGCTGTCCCCAGGGCCTGGAGGTGCCGCTGGTGGCCGTGCTGCGCTGGTCGACCCCCAAGCTGCCCTTCACCAGCAGCATCTACACACACTACCGGTGAGACACCTGTCCCCGTGTCCCCAACGTCCCCATGTCCCCGTGTCCCCATGTCCCCGTGTCCCCATGTCCCCAATGGCCCTTGGTCCCAGCGTCTCCTGGCCCCAACATCTGTGATGTCCCCATGTCCCTAATGGCCCTTGGTCCCAGCATCTCCTGTCCCCAACATCTGTGATCTCCCCAATGTCCCCATGTCCCCAATGGCCCTTGGTCCCAGCGTCTCCTGTCCCCAACATCTGTGATGTCCCCAATGTCCCTGTGTCCCCATGTCCCCAATGGCCCTTGGTCCCAGCGTCCCCTGGCCCCAACATCTGTGATGTCCCCAATGTCCCCAATGTCCCCATGTCCCCGTGTCCCCGTGTCCCCAATGGCCCTTGGTCCCAGCGTCTCCTGTCCCCAACATCTGTGATCTCCCCAATGTCCCCAATGTCCCCAACGGCCCTTGGTCCCAGCGTCTCCTGTCCCCAACATCTGTGATCTCCCCAATGTCCCCATGTCCCCATGTCCCCAATGGCCCTTGGTCCCAGTGTCTCCTGTCCCCAACATCTGTGATGTCCCCCGTGTCCCCAATGTCCCCATGTCCCCAATGGCCCTTGGTCCCAGCGTCTCCTGTCCCCAACATCTGTGATCTCCCCAATGTCCCCATGTCCCCATGTCCCCAATGGCCCTTGGTCCCAGTGTCTCCTGTCCCCAACATCTGTGATGTCCCCAATGTCCCCATGTCCCCGTGTCCCCATGTCCCCATGTCCCCAATGGCCCTTGGTCCCAGCGTCCCCTGGCCCGTGTGCCACCATGTGTCCCCATGTGTCCCCATCCCTGGTGTCCCCATGTGTCCCCATCCCTGCTGTCCCCACGTGTCCCCATGTGTCCCCATCCCTGGTGTCCCCATGTGTCCCCATCCCTGCTGTCCCCACGTGTCCCCATGTGTCCTCATCCCTGGTGTCCCCATGTGTCCCCATCTCCCCACGTGTCCCCAATGTCCCCATGTCCCCACGTATCCCCAGTGTCCCCAATGTCCCCGTGTCCCCAGGCTGCCGAGCATCCGGCTGGAGCGGCCGCGGTTCGTGATGACGGCCGCCTGCGAGTCCCCGGTGCGCGCGCGCCAGCGTTTCACCGTCACCTACACGCTGCTCAACGACCTGCAGGACTTCCTGGCCGTGCGCCTCGTCTGGACGCCCGAGGCCGGTGGGGACAATGGGGACATTGGGGACATTGGGGGCGATGGGGACATTGGGGGTAATGGGGGCAATGGAGACACTGGGGGCAATGGGGACGTTGGGGGCAATGGTGGCATTGGGGGAAATGGGGACATTGGGAGCAATGGGGACGTTGGGGGCAATGGGGACGTTGGGGACATTGGGGACAATGGTGGCATTGGGGGCAATGGGGACGTTGGGGACATTGGGGGCAATGGGGGCAATGGAGACACTGGGGACGTTGGGGGCAATGGGGACATTGGGGGTAATGGGGACGTTGGGGGCAATGGGGACATTGGGGGCAATGGGGACGTTGGGGGCAATGGGGACATTGGGGACATTGGGGGCAATGGGGACGTTGGGGGCAATGGTGGCATTGGGGGAAATGGGGACATTGGGAGCAATGGGGACGTTGGGGGCGTTGGGGACATTGGGGATGTTTGGGACATTGGGGGTGTTGGGGGCAATTGGGACGTTGGGGGCAACGGGGTCAATGGGGTCAATGGGGACAATGGGGACAATGAGGGCAGTGGGGACAATGGGGTGGGGACAGGGGACCCGGGGGTGTCTGGATGGGGACAGGGGACCCTGGGATGGGGACAGGGGACCGTGGGACGGACCCTGGGATGGGGACAGGGGACCCAGGGGTGTCTGATGGGGACAGGGGACCTGGATGGACTCAGGGACCCTGGGATGGGGATAAGGGACTCTGGGACGGGGCATCAAATGGGGACAGGGACCCTGGGATGGGGACAGGGGACCTGGGGGTGTCTGGGATGGGGACAGGGGTGTCTGATGGGGACAGGGACCCTGGGATGGGGACAGGGGACATGAGATGGACACAGGGGACCCGGGGGTGTCCGATGGGGACAGGGACCCTGGGACAGGGGACCCGGGGGTGTCTGGGATGGGGACAGGGGTGTCTGATGGGGACAGGGACCCTGGGATGGGGACAGGGGACATGAGATGGACACAGGGGACCCGGGGGTGTCCGATGGGGACAGGGACCCTGGGACAGGGGACCCGGGGGTGTCTGGGATGGGGACAGGGGTGTCTGATGGACACAGGGACCCTGGGATGGAGACGGGGTGTCCAGTGGACACAGGGGTGTCTGATGGCGACAGGGGTGTCTGGGATGGACACAGGGGACCCGGGGGTGTCTGGGATGGGGACAGGGACCCTGGGATGGGGACAGGGGACCTGGGGGTGTCTGGGACGGGGACAGGGGACCCTGGGATGGGGACAGGGGACCCTGGGACGGACTCAGGGGTGTCTGATGGGAACAGGGGACCCTGGGATGGGGACAGGGGACCCTGGGATGGGAACAGGGGACCCAGGGGTGTCCGATGGGGACAGGGGTGTCCGATGGGGACAGGGACCCTGGGATGGGGACAGGGGACCCTGGGATGGGGACAGGGGACCCGGGGGTGTCTGGGATGGGGACAGGGACCCTGGGATGGGAACAGGGGACCCTGGGATGGGGACAGGGGACCCGGGAGTGTCCGCTGGGGACAGGGGTGTCTGATGGGAACAGGGGTGTCTGGGATGGGGACAGGGACCCTGGGATGGGGACAGGGACCCTGGGATGGGAACAGGGGACCTGGGGGTGTCTGGGATGGGGACAGGGACCCTGGGATGGGGACAGGGACCCTGGGATGGGGACAGGGGTGTCTGATGGGAACAGGGGTGTCTGGGATGGGGACAAGGACCGTGGGATGGGAACAGGGGACCCTGGGATGGGGAACAGGGGACCCGGGGGTGTTTGCTGGGGACAGGGGTGTCTGATGGGGACAGGGACCCTGGGATGGGGACAAGGACCGTGGGACGGGGCCAGCGCCCCCCCCGTGGCCAGCGCAGCCCCCGTGTCCCGCAGCGAAGGGCCCCGGGGGCCGCGCGGCGCAGGCGGCGCTGGACGCCGTCGTTTGCCACACGCCGCTCACCAACCTGGGCTACTCGCGCAAGGGCAGCGCCCGCACCATCCGCGTGGCCTTCCAGGCCCTGCGCGCCGGGCTCTTCGAGGTCAGAGCCCCTGGCCCCCCGTGTCCCCCCCCGTGTCCCCCTGGTGTCACCCCCGTGTCCCCATGTCACCCCCGGTGTCCCCATGTCACCCCCCTGGTGTCCCCCCTGGTGTCCCCATGTCACCCCCGGTCACCCCCTGGTGTTCCCATGTCCCCCCCCGGTGTCCCCCCCCGGTGTCCCCATGTCACCCCTGGTGTCCCCCCCGGTGTCCCCATGTCACCCCCTGGTGTCCCCATGTCACCCCCTGGTGTCCCCACTGGTGTCCCCATGTCACCCCCTGGTGTCCCCCCCGGTGTCCCCATGTCACGCCTGGTGTCCTCATGTCCCCCCCAGTGTCCCCATGTCACCCCCTGGTGTCCCCCCCGGTGTCCCCATGTCACCCCCGGTGTCCCCATGTCACCCCCTGGTGTCCCCCCTGGTGTCCCCATGTCCCCCCCGGTGTCCCCATGTCACCCCCTGGTGTCCCCCCCCGGTGTCCTCATGTCACCCCCTGGTGTCACCCCCTGGTGTCCCCATGTCACCCCCTGGTGTCCCCCCTGGTGTCCCCATGTCCCCCCCCGGTGTCCTCATGTCACCCCCTGGTGTCCCCCCCGGTGTCCTCATGTCACCCCCTGGTGTCCCCGCTGGTGTCCCCATGTCACCCCCTGGTGTCCTCATGTCACCCCCTGGTGTCACCCCCGGTGTCCCCATGTCACCCCCTGGTGTCCCCTCCGGTGTCCCCCCCCGGTGTCCCCATGTCCCCCCCAGTGTCCCCATGTCACCCCCTGGTGTCCCCCCCGGTGTCCCCATGTCACCCCCGGTGTCCCCATGTCACCCCCGGTGTTCCCATGTCACCCCCTGGTGTCCCCACCACCCCTCTGTGTGTCCCCTGGTGTCCCCCCTGGTCTCATGGTGTCCCTGGTGTCCCCATGGTCTCTCCATGTGTCCCCTGGTGTCCCCCCAGTCTCACAGTGTCCCCACAGTCCCTCCATGTGTCCCCCAGTGTCCCCACAGCCCCTCTGTGTGTCCCTGGTCTCATGGTGTCCCCCCTGGTCTCATGGTGTCCCCCCTGGTCTCATGGTGTCCCTGGTGTCCCCACCACCCCTGTGTGTCCCCTGGTGTCCCCACGATCTCTCCATGTGTCCCCTGGTGTCCCCCCAGTCTCAGTGTCCCCACAGCCCCTCTGTGTGTCCCCCCAGTCTCATGGTGTCCCCCCTGGTCTCATGGTGTCCCTGATGTCCCCACCACCCCTCTGTGTGTCCCCTCTGTGTCCCCCCCCGATGTCCCCTGGTGTCCCTGTGTGTCCCCTGGTGTCCCCATGGCTCCTCTGTGTGCCCCCAATGTCCCCATCGCCCCCAATGAACTCAACATCCCCATCACCCCCAATGTCCCCATCGCCCCCAATGTCCCCATCGCCCTCAATGCCCCCATTGTCCCCATCGCCCCCAATGTCCCCGTGTCCCCATCACCCCCAATGTCCCCAATGTCCCCATTGCCCCCATCACCCCCATTGCCCCCATCACCCCCATTGCCCCCATCGCCCCCAATGTCCCCATCGCCCCCAATGTCCCCATCGCCCTCAATGCCCCCAATGTCCCCATCACCCCCAATGTCCCCATCATCCCCAATGTCCCCAATGTCCCCATTGCCCACAATGTCCCCATTGCCCCCATCACCCCCAATGTCCCCATCACCCCCAATGTCCCCATCGCCCTCAATGCCCCCAATGTCCCCATCGCCCCCATTGTCCCCGTGTCCCCAGCTGTCCCAGCACATGAAGCTGAAGCTGCAGTTCACGGCCAGCGTGGGGGGGGCGCCCGGGGAGCCCCGGTGCCCCCAATGTCCCCGATGTCCCCATTACCCCCAATACCCCCATCACCCCCAATGTCCCCATCGCCCTCAATGCCCCCAATGTCCCCATTGCCCCCATCACCCCCAATGTCCCCATCACCCCCAATGACCCCAACATCCCCATCGCCCCCAATGTCCCCATCACCCCCAATGTCCCCATCACCCCCATTGCCCCCATCGCCCCCATCACCCCCAACGTCCCCATTGCCCCCATTGCCCCCATCACCCCCAATGTCCCCATCGCCCTCAATGCCCCCAATGTCCCCATCGCCCCCATTGTCCCCGTGTCCCCAGCTGTCCCAGCACATGAAGCTGAAGCTGCAGTTCACGGCCAGCGTGGGGGGGGCGCCCGGGGAGCCCCAGTGCCCCCAATGTCCCCGATGTCCCCATTACCCCCAATGTCCCCATTACCCCCAATGTCCCCATCACCCCCAATGACCCCAATGTCCCCATCGCCCCCAATGTCCCCATCGCCCCCAATGTCCCCATCGCCCTCAATGCCCCCAATGTCCCCATCGCCCCCAATGTCCCCATGACCCCCATCACCCCCAATGTCCCCATCACCCCCATTGCCCCCATCACCCCCAATGACCCCAACATCCCCATTGCCCTCAATGTCCCCATCGCCCCCAATTCCCCCATCACCCCCAATGTCCCCATCGCCCCCATTGTCCCCGTGTCCCCAGCTGTCCCAGCACATGAAGCTGAAGCTGCAGTTCATGGCCAGCGTGGGGGGGGCGCCCGGGGAGCCCCGGTGCCCCCAATGTCCCCATCGCCCTCATTACCCCCAATGTCCCCAATGTCCCCATTACCCCCAATGTCCCCATTGTCCCCATCACCCTCAATGCCCCCATTACCCCCAATGTCCCCGATGTCCCCAACATCCCCATCGCCCCCAATGTCCCCATCGCCCCCCAATGTCCCCATCGCCCCCATTGTCCCCGTGTCCCCAGCTGTCCCAGCACATGAAGCTGAAGCTGCAGTTCACGGCCAGCGTGGGGGGGGGCGCCCGGGGAGCCCCGCGCGCTGTCGCGCCGCAGCAGCCCCGGCAGCCCGGCCGTGCGGGAGCTGGTGGAGCGGCACCAGGCCGGGCTGGGCCGATCGCAGTCCTTCTCGCACCAGCAGCCCAACCGCGGCCACCTCATGAGGTACCGGGGACAATGGGGACAGTGGGGACATCGGGGACTGTGGGGACGGGGGGGGTGATGGGGTCAACGGGGATGGTGGGGACAATGGGGATGATGGGGATGATGGGGGTGATGGGGACGATGGAGATGATGGGGACATGGGGTTGATGGGGACAATGGGGATGATGGGGACAATGGGGATGATGGGGACAATGGGGATGATGGGGACGATGGGGACGATGGAGATGATGGGGACGATGGGGGTAATGGGGATGATGGGGACGATGGGAGTAATGGGATGATGGGGACGATGGGGATGATGGGGACGATGGGGGTAATGGGGACGATGGGGACAATGGGGACGATGGGGGTAATGGGGACAATGGGGATGATGGGGACAATGGGGATGATGGAGACATGGGGATGGTGGGGGTGATGGGGTTGATGGGGTCATGGGGACGATGAGGGTGATGGGGATGATGGGGACAATGGGGGTGATGGGAATGATGGGGACAATGGGGATGGTGGGGACAATGGGGATGATGGAGACATGGGGATGGTGGGGGTGATGGGGTTGATGGGGATAATGGGGATGATCGGGGTGATGGGGACCATGGGGACACCAGGGACCATGGGGGGTGGTGGAGATGGTGGGGATGATGTGGACCATGGGGATGATGGGGACAATGGGGATGATGGGGATGGTTGGGACAATGGGGACGATGGGGATGATGGGGACAATGGGGACGATGGGGACAATGGGGATGATGGGGATGGTTGGGACAATGGGGATGATGGGGATGGTGGGGATGATGGGGACAATGGGGATGATGGGAGTGGTGGGGACAATGGGAACAATGGGGATGATGGGGACAATGGGGATGATGGGGATGGTTGGGACAATGGTGACGATGGGGATGATGGGGACAATGGGGATGGTGGGACAATGGGGATGGTGGGGATGATTGGGACAATGGTGACGATGGGGATGGTGGGACAATGGGGATGATGGGGACTAGGGGGATGGTGGGGACGATGGGGACAATGAGGACAATCGGGACAATGGGGATGACGGGGATGGTGGGGACAATGGGCATGGTGGGGATGATGGGGACAATGGGGACGATGGGGACAATAGGGATGTTGGGAACGATGGGGACAATGGAGACAATGGGGACATTGGGGACATGGGGACAATAGGGATGTTGGGGACGATGGGGACAATGTGGACACTGGGGACAATGGGGACAGTCGATGGGGACAATGGGGACATGGGGATAATGGGACCAGGGACACTCATGGTGACCGGGGGGGGACAGGACAGCTCAGGGTGACCCGGGGACACCTCGGGGTGACCTGGGGACACCTCAGGTGACTGGAGGGGGGACAGGACAGCTCAGGGTGACCTGAGGACACCTCTGGGTGACCCGGGGACACCTCGGGGTGACCTGGGGACACCTTGGGGTGACCAGGGACACTCATGGTGACCCGGGGGGGGACAGGACACCTCAGGGTGACCTGGGGACACCTCAGGTGACCGGAGGGGGGACAGGACAGCTCAGGGTGACCTGGGGACACCTCGGGGTGACCAGGGACACTCATGGTGACCAGGGGGGGACAGGACACCTCAGGGTGACCCGGGGACAGCTCGGGGTGACCTGGGGACACCTCAGGTGACCGGGGGGGGGACAGGACACCTCGGGGTGACCCAGGGACACCTTGGGGTGACCAGGGACACTCATGGTGACCAGGGGGGACAGGACAGCTCAGGGTGACCCGGTGACACCTCGGGGTGACCTGGGGACACCTCGGGGTGACCCGGTGACACCTCGGGGTGACCTGGGGACAGCCGGGGTGACCGCCCCCCCCCGCGCAGGTCGGGCAGCGTGATGGAGCGGCGCGCCATCACCCCCCCGGTGGGGTCCCCCGTGGGGCGGCCGCTGCACCCCCCGCCCCCCCCCGACAAGGCGGTGCTGGCGCTGGACAAGATCGCCAAGCGCGAGTGCAAAGTGCTGGTGGTGGAGCCCGTCAAGTGACGTCGGGGACAGTGGGGACAACGGGGGGGACAATGGGGACGTGGGGACCCCAGGGGGGCCCGCGGCGGCGCTGGGGAGGGACTGGAATGGGGGCTGGGGGACATGGGGCTGTCCCCAAAGTGGGGGGACATGGGGGACCAATGGGGACTGTCCCCAAAGTGGGGGGACATGGGGACTGTGCCCAACATGGGGACATGGGGCAATGGGGCTGTTCCCAAAGTGGGGGACATGGGGGACCAATGGGGACTGTGCCCAAAATGGGGACATGGGGGACACAGGGGACTGTCCCCCAACATGGGGGGGTTGTCCCCAAAGTGGGGACATGGGGGACACAGGGGACTGTCCCCAAAGTGGGGGGACATGGGGGGGCATGGGGGACTGTCCCCAAAGTGGGGGGACATGGGGGGGGCATGGGGGACTGTCCCCAAAGTGGGGGGACAAGGGTCTGTCGCCAAAGTGGGGGGGACATGGGGGTTGTCCCCAAAGTGGGGGGACATGGGGGCAATGGGGACTGTGCCCAACATGGGGGGACATGGGGGACCAATGGGGACTGTCCCCAACATGGGGGGACATGGGGGACCAATGGGGACTGTCCCCAACATGGGGGGACATGGGGGACCAATGGGGACTGTGCCCAACATGGGGGGACATGGGGGGGCATGGGGGACTGTCCCCAAAGTGGGGGGACATGGGGGCAATGGGGGTTGTCCCCAATGTGGGGGGATGTGGGGGTTGTCCCCAAAGTGGGGGGACATGGGGGACCAATGGGGACTGTCCCCAACGTGGGGGGACATGGGGACTGTCCCAAACATGGGGGGACATGGGGGCAATGGGGCTGTTCCCAAAGTGGGGGGACATGGGGGCAATGGGGACTGTCCCCAAAGTGGGGGGACATGGGGACTCTCCCCAAAGTGGGGACATGGGGCTGTGCCCAAAGTGGGGGGACATGGGGACCGTCCCCAAACTCTGGGGGGGACATGGGGACCAATGGGGACTGTCCCCAGCCTGGGGGGGACATGGGGACATCCCAGGTGTCACCTCTGCCCCCCAACCTCGGTATTTATTTGTGTCCCCCCCATATTTATTTGTCCCCCCCCATATTTATTTGTCCCCGTGCCGGTGCCGTCCGTCTGTCTGTGCCAATAAAGCACCGGCCTGGGGACACCCCTGTCACTTTGGGGACATGGGGGGACATGGGGTGATGTGGGTGAATTGGGGGGGACATGGGGTGATATGAGGGGACATGAGGGATGGGGGGGGACATGGGTGAATTGGGGGACCCCAAGATGTCATTTGTTGGGGACACAAGGGTGTCATTTATTGGGGACCCCAAGATGTCATTTATTGGGGGGACCCCAGGATGTCACTTATTGGGGGGGACCCCAGGATGTCATTTATGGGGGACCCCATGATGTCATTTATTGGGGACCCCATGATGTCATTTATTGGGGTGACACCAGGATGTCATTTATTGGGGACCCCAAGATGTCATTTATTGGGGGGACCCCAGGATGTCACTTATTGGGGTGACACCAGGATGTCATTTATGGGGGAGCCCATGATGTCATTTATTGGGGGGACCCCAGGATGTCATTTATGGGGGAGCCCATGATGTCATTTATTGGGGGGACCCCAGGATGTCACTTATTGGGGACCCCAAGATGTCATTTATTGGGGACCCCATGATGTCATTTATTGGGGTGACACCAGGATGTCATTTATGGGGGACCCCATGATGTCATTTATTGGGGGGACCCCAGGATGTCACTTATTGGGGACCCCAAGATGTCATTTATTGGGGACCCCATGATGTCATTTATTGGGGGGACCCCAGGATGTCACTTATTGGGGACCCCAAGATGTCATTTATTGGGGGGACCCCAGGATGTCACTTATTGGGGTGACACCAGGATGTCATTTATGGGGGACCCCAAGATGTCACTTATTGGGGGGACCCCAGGATGTCATTTATTGGGGACCCCATGATGTCATTTATTGGGGGGACACCAGAATGTCACTTATTGGGGTGACACCAGGATGTCATTTATGGGGGGGACCCCAAGATGTCATTCATTGGGGGGACCCCAAGATGTCATTTATTGGGGGGACACCAGGATGTCATTTATGGGGGACCCCATGATGTCATTTATAGGGGTGACAGCAGGGTGTCATTTATTGGGGGGCCCCAAGACGTCATTCATTGGGGACCCCAAGGTGTCATTTCTTGGGGACACCAGGATGTCATTTATTGGGGTGACACGAGGGTGCCATTTATTGGGGGGACCCCAGGGTGTCATTTATGGGGGACCCCAGGACACTAATTGGGGACCCCTGGGACATTTATTGGGGGACCCCAGGACACTAATTGGGGACCCCCAGGTGTCATTTATTGGGGACACCAGGACATTAATTGGGGACCTTGGGACACCTATTGGGGGGACACAAGGACACTTATTGGGGACCCCCAGGTGCCATTTATTGGGGGGACCCCAGGGTATCATTTATTGGGGACCCCAGGACACTAATTGGGGACCTTGGGACATCTATTGGGGGGACACAAGGACACTTATTGGGGACCCCTGGGTGTCATTTATTAGGGTGACACCAGGAAATTAATTGGGGGGACACAAGGACATTGATTGGGGGGTCCCCAGGGTGTCATTTATGGGGGACCCCAGGACACTAATTGGGGACCCCTGGGACATTTATTGGGGGGGACACAAGGACACTTATTGGGGGGACCCCTGGGTGTCATTTATGGGGGACCCCAGGACACTAATTGGGGACCCCCTGGGACATTTATTGGGGGGACACAAGGACACTTATTGGGGGGACCCCTGGGTGTCATTTATGGGGGACCCCAGGACACTAATTGGGGACCCCTGGGACATTAATTGGGGGGACACAAGGACACTTATTGGGGGGACCCCTGGGTGTCATTTATGGGGGACCCCAGGACACTACTTGGGGACCTTGGGACATCTATTGGGGGGACACAAGGACACTTATTGGGGACCCCTGGGTGTCATTTATGGGGGGGACACCAGGACATTAATTGGGGACCCCCAGGTGTCATTTATTGGGGGGACCTCAGGGTGTCATTTATTGGGGACCCCAGGACACTAATTGGGGACCTTGGGACATTTATTGGGGGGACACAAGGACACTTATTGGGGACACCAGGATGTCATTTATTAGGGTGACACCAGGACATTAATTGGGGGGACACAAGGACACTTATTGGGGGGACCCCTGGGTGTCATTTATGGGGGACCCCAGGACACTAATTGGGGACCCCTGGGACATTTATTGGGGGGACACAAGGACACTTATTGGGGGGACCCCTGGGTGTCATTTATGGGGGACCCCAGGACACTACTTGGGGACCTTGGGACATCTATTGGGGGGACACAAGGACACTTATTGGGGACCCCTGGGTGTCATTTATGGGGGGGACACCAGGACATTAATTGGGGACCCCCAGGTGTCATTTATTGGGGGGACCTCAGGGTATCATTTATTGGGGACCCCAGGACACTAATTGGGGACCTTGGGACATCTATTGGGGGGACACAAGGACACTTATTGGGGACACCAGGATGTCATTTATTAGGGTGACACCAGGACATTAATTGGGGGGACACAAGGACATTGATTGGGGGGTCCCCAGGGTGTCATTTATGGGGGACCCCAGGACATTGATTGGGGACCCCAGGACATTAATTGGGGACCCCAGGACACTGACTGGGGGGACACAAAGACACTTATTGGGGGGGGACCCCAGGACATGTATTGGGGGGACCCCCGGCTGTCATTTGGGGTCCCCCCCCCCCCCGCCGATCCTCACACATTCACGGGCTCGGGGCTCCCGGTTCTGCCGCTTGACCACGAACAATTTCTGCCCGGAGACCGTGACGAGCAGCGAGTGTTCCCCGAAAACCACTGCGGGGACATGGGGGGGGTCACACCGGGGGGGTCCCCGTTGGGTTCGGGTTGGGGGGGGGTGGTCCGGAACCGGCGGGACTCACCCGAGAGCCGCTTGAACGGCGGTTCGAGCCCCCGCTGCAGCCGCAGCCCGCAGGCCGTCCCCACCAGCTCGGACAGAACGGCGGCGGAGCGCTCGTCGTTCTCCAGCTCACCGGAGGACTGAGGGGGGAAACGGCGGGAAAACGTGAGGGACAACGGGGACGAGACCATCCCAACCCCCCCGGGGGGTGTCCCCATCCGGGTCTCACCGCCAAAACGGCGCCGTCGCTGATCACCAGGTAACCCAGTTGGTCCGGGATCCGCTCCAGCCCCTGGGTCAGCGCTGTGGTCTGGGGGGGGAGCCGTTAAACCGCCGTTCCGCCCCCCCCGCCCCCCTCGGTTTACCGGTTTCCCCCCCCCTCCCTCCCCGGTGCGCTCACCATGGTGCCGCTCGCTCACGTGACCTCCTGACCACAGCCTCCCGTTACCGTGGTGACAGTGATCAGGTGACCTGGCCACGCCTACGGTTACCATGGTTAATTGGCCACGCCCCCTCCCCGGCGCCACAGCGCCGCTCGCACACGTGACCTCCCGTCCACGCCCCCTCCCGGTTACCATGGTGCCGCTCGCACACGTGACCTCCCGTCCACGCCCCCTCCGGGTTACCATGGTGCCGCTCGCACACGTGACCTCCCGTCCACGCCCCCTCCCGGTTACCATGGTGCCGCTCGCACACGTGACCTCCCGTCCACGTCCCCTAGGTTACCATGGTGCCGCTCGCACACGTGACCTCCCGTCCACGCCCCCCTCCGGGTTACCATGGTGCCGCTCGCCCCCCCCCTCACCCTCACCGCCCCATTGGCGCAGGTTTCCGGCCAATGAGGAGCCGTCTGGGGAAGCACGTGATGGAAGGGCCGTCCCACCCCCGACACGAACGGGTGAAAAACACATTAAAATTAATTAATTAAGGGGATCCCACCCCCCCATTTACAGGCATCTCCTAATTAAAAGGGGGGAGCTCGCTAATTAAGGAGGAATCGCTCATTAAAAGTCGCGCCCGCACCCCCCCTCGACCCCCCCCGCCCGTTTAAAGTGGTTCAGGCTGCGCTGCCTCTCACGTGGGCGCCGCGGCCCCGCCCCCTTGGTGACTTCACCGCCCCGCCCCGTCCAGCTTGGCAGCTGGAAGCCACGCCCCCACGAGATCACGCCTCCTTTTGCCCCACAGGGGGGCGTGGCTTAGGAATTGCCCCGCCTATTCCCTAATAGGGCAAATCGCGGGGTCGCGGCTTCCCTAAGCCACGCCCCGTGCCTTTAGCCACGCCCCCTCCCATAGCCTTGCGCCTGGCGGGGGAGGCGTGGCCACCCTCGCAGCGCAGCGCTTGTCGTGGGCGTGGCTTAACGACCCCCCGCCCTTTGTGGGCGTGTCGCGGCGCTAACCCCGCCCCCCCGAATTCCCCCCCCCCCCCCCCCCCGGGGATCGGACCCCCCCGGTTCGGTCGCCATGAACCCGCCGGTCCCGGCGCTGCCGCTGCTGCTGCTGCTGGGCCTGGGGCCCCCCCCGGTCCCCGCACCCACCCCGGCACCCCGCAATGGCTCCAGGTACCGGCCCCCCCGGACGGGACCCCCCCAGAACCCCCTTAATTCCCGGGACCCCCCTCACAACCGAGCCCCCCCCCCCGCCTTCCAGCTTGAGACCCCCCAGACTATGTCCCCCCCATTCTGTGACCCCCCCCCAGACCGGACCCCCCCAACACTTGAACCCCTGGGACCGGGACCCCCCCAGAACCCCCCTCAAAACCGCCCCCCCCCAGCTTGAGACCCCCCAGCCTATGTCCCCCCATCCTGGGACCCCCCCCCATCCTGGGACCCCCTCAGAACCGGGACCCCCCCAACACTTGAGCCCCTGGGACCGGGACCCCCCCTAGAACCCCCCTCAAAACCGCCCCCCCCCCCCAGCTTGAGACCCCCCAGCCTATGTCCCCCCATCCTGGGACCCCCCCCAGACCTGGGACCCCCCCGGGACCCCCCCCAGACTGGGACCCCCCCTCAGAACCGGGACCCCCCCCAACACTTGAGCCCCTGGGACCGGGACCCCCCCCCCCCGGACCCCCTCAAAACCGCCCCCCCCCCTCCCCAACTTGAGACCCCCCATCCTGGGACCCCCCCCCCATCCTGGGACCCCCCCCTCAGAACCGGGACCCCCCCAACACTTGAGCCCCTGGGGACCGGGACCACCCCCAGACCCCCCCTCAAAACCGCCCCCCCCCCCCCAGCTTGAGACCCCCGGGACTGGGACCTCCCCCCCCCAACCAGGGAACCGCCCCCCCCCCCCATCCAATCCGGTTCCCCCCAAACTCTCAGGACCCCCCGTTTGGAACCGGGACCCCCCCCCCCCCATTGTGACCCCCTGACCCCCCCCACTTTGTCCCCAGGCCCGTGTTCCCGTGTGGGGGGCAACTCCGGGGGGACTCGGGCTACGTGGCCAGCGAGGGGTTTCCCCACCCGTACCCCCCCCACAGCAACTGCACATGGACCATCACGGTAAGGACCCCCCCATAATCCCCCTTGTACCCCCAAAACCCCCGGGCATCCTGACCCCCCTTGAACCCCAATATCCCCCCCAACATCCCCCCCCAGCAACTTCACATGGACCATCCCGGTATGGACCCCCCCCCCCCCATAATCCCCTTTGTACCCCCAAACCCCCCCCCGGGCATCCTGACCCCCCCTTGAACCCCAATATCCCCCCTGAACCCCAACATCCCACCCCCAGCAACTTCACATGGACCATCCCGGTATGGACCCCCCCCCATAATCCCCCTTGTACCCCCAAACCCCCCCGGGCATCCTGACCCCCCCTTGAACCCCAATATCCCCCCCAACATCCCCCCCCAGCAACTTCACATGGACCATCCCGGTATGGACCCCCCCCCCCCCATAATCCCCTTTGTACCCCCAAACCCCCCCCCGGGCATCCTGACCCCCCCTTGAACCCCAATATCCCCCCCTGAACCCCAACATCCCCCCCAGCAACTTCACATAGACCATCCCGGTATGGACCCCCCCCATAATCCCCCTTGTACCCCCAAACCCCCCCGGGCATCCTGACCCCCCTTGAACCCCAATATCCCCCCCAACATCCCCCCCCAGCAACTTCACATGGGCCATCCCGGTATGGATCCCCCCCCCCATAATCCCCCTTGTACCCCCAAACCCCACCCGGGCATCCTGACCCCCCCTTGAACCCCAACATCCCCCCTGAACCCCAACATCCCCCCCTTGAACCCCAACATCCCCCTCCGAACCCCAATATCCCCCCCCCCACAACTTCACATGGACCATCCCGGTACTGACACCTCCAAACCCCCAGGGGACGCCCCAACCCCCCCCAGGGGGGACACCCCAAAATCCTGGGGACACCCTGATTGATGTGACATTGTCCCCCCCCGAGCCCCCATGGTCCCCTCCAACCCCATTGAACCCCATGGACACCCCCCAAACCCCCATTGAACCCCATGGACACCCCCAAACCCCCATTGAACCCCATAGACCCCAATGAGCTCCCCCTGAACCCCCCATGGTCCCCCCGAACCCCATTGAACCCCATGGACCCCCATTGAACCCCATGGACCCCCAAACCCCCATTGAACCCCATAGACCCCAATGAGCCCCCCCTGAGCTCCCATGGTCCCCCCCAACCCCATTGAACCCCATGGACACCCCCCAAACCCCCATTGAACCCCATAGACCCAATGAGCCCCCCCTGAGCCCCCATGGTCCCCCCGAACCCCATTGAACCCCATGGACCCCCATTGAACCCCATGGACCCCCAAACCCCCATTGAACCCCATGGACCCCAATGAGCCCCCCCTGAACCCCCATGGTCCCCCCAAACCCCATTGAACCCCATGGACCCCCAAGTCCCTGAACCCACATGGACCTCAATGTCCCCCGATGTCCCCCGGAGGGGGGGGGGTGACCCCAATGTCCCCCAATGTCCCCCATGGTGATGGGGGGGGGGGGGGGGGAGGGGGGGTGCCACTGCTGCCCCCTGCTGGATCAAGTGATGCAGCTTTTACCCCCGCAGCCCCCACGATGTCCCCCACGTCCCCCGAGGGGACACGAGTGACACCGCTGCCCCCCCCCGCTGTGTCCCCAGGTCCCCGAGGGCCAAGTGGCCACGCTGTGGTTCCGTGTATTTGACCTTGAACCCGACGCCCGTTGCCGGTTCGATTCGGTCTCGGTGTTCGCGGGACTCGAACCCGCGGCCCCGCTGCTCGGCCGCTTCTGCGGCACGTTCCGGCCGGGCCCCCTGCGCGCGCCGGGGAACGCTCTGCGCCTGCGCATGGAGAGCGACGGAGCAGCCGGGGGGCGGGGTTTCCTGGGTTGGTTCAGCGGAGCCGCCCCCGCACACAGGGGTGAGGGGATAGGGACACCTCCCCCCCCCCCCCGCCCTGAACGCAAATGGACCCGTCCAAACCGCCATGGAACCCACTGAACCCCCCCCAGATCCACATGGACCTGTCCAAAGTCCGTGAAGCCCCAATGGACCCCCCCCTAAATCCACATGGAACCCCATGGACCCCCCCAAACACACATGGACCCGTCCGAACCCCATTGAACCTCATGGACCCCAATGAACCCCCATTGAACCCATGAACACCCCCCAAACCCCCATTGTACCCCATAGACCCCAATGAGCCCCCCCTGAACCCCCCGTGGTCCCCCCCAAACCCCATTGAACCTCATGGACCCCAATGAGCCCCCATTGAACCCCCATGGTCCCCCCCCAACCCCATTGAACCCCATAGACCCCAATGAGCCCCCCCTGAGCCCCCGTGGTCCCCCCCAAACCCCATTGAACCACATGGACCCCAATGAACCCCCCTCCAGACCCACATGGACCCGTCCAAACCCCCTGAACCCCCATGGACCCCCCCCAAATCCACATGGAACCCAATGGACCCCCCCCAAACACACATGGACCCATGCGAACCCCATTGAACCCCATGGAACCCCCATTGAACCCCATGGACCCCCAAGCCCCTGAACCCACATGGACCCCAATGAACCCCCCTCCACACCCACATGGACCCGTCCAAAGTCCCTGAACCCCCATTGACCCCCCCCAAACCCACATGGACCCATCTGAACCCCATTGAACCTCATGGACCCCCCCAACCCCATTGAACCCCATAGACCCCAATGAGCCCCCCCTGAACCCCCGTGGTCCCCCCCAAACCCCATTGAACCACATGGACCCCAATGAACCCCCCTCCAGACCCACATGGACCCGTCCAAACCCCCTGAACCCCCATGGACCCCCCCCAAATCCACATGGAACCCAATGGACCCCCCCAAACACACATGGACCCATGCGAACCCCATTGAACCCCATGGAACCCCCATTGAACCCCATGGACCCCCAAGCCCCTGAACCCACATGGACCCCAATGAACCCCCCTCCACACCCACATGGACCCGTCCAAAGTCCCTGAACCCCCATTGACCCCCCCCAAACCCACATGGACGCATCCGAACCCCATTGAACCTCATGGACCCCAATGAACCCCCATTGAACCCCATGAACACCCCCCAAACCCCCATTGAACCCCATAGACCCCAATGAGACCCCCCTGAGCCCCCATGGTCCCCCCTGACCCCCATTGAACCCCATGGACCCCCCATTGAACCCCATGGACACCCCCCAAACCCCCACTGAACCCCATGGAACCCAATGAGCCCCCACTGAACCCCCATGGTCCCCCCCCAAACCCCATTGAACCCCATGGACACCCCCCAAACCCCCATTGAACCCCATAGACCCCAATGAGCCCCCCCTGAGCCCCCATGGTCCCCCCCGAACCCCATTGAACCCCATGGACCCCCAAACCCCTGAACCCCCATGGTCCCCCCCCCAACCCCATTGAACCCCATGGACCCCCAAACCCCATGACCCCCCCCCCAGACCCCCCCATCCCTACTTTGGGGGTGCTCAGTATGTATGGGTGGGGGGTCACTGTCTGTGTGTCCCCCCCAGACCCCCCGTTTTGTGGGGGGCGCCTGGAGACCCCCCAGGGGACCCTGAACACCCCAAATTGGCCTGAGGAAAATTACCCCCCTGGGG